>QFEN01000084.1:23264-35713 GCA_003316125.1 Auricularia polytricha
CAGTCGCTCTGGGTCCTCCAGTAGTCGACACGCATCAGGAGCATTGCTAGATGATCGCCCAATTCAGAGGGCATCCTCGTATTCTCTCCCTTCATTTAGTGCTCTTACGCGGCCGCTCAGGCAAGAGTATTCCGACAGAGGACTGCAATCGCCCCCGTACGGTGTACTTGACAAGACACGGGAAATCTTGTTTACAGAAGGATCAGTAGAGGAGAGAGAGTCCAGTAACGAAAGACAGACCGACAGTGCAAGTGTGTCTAGGCGAGGTAAGAGAAAGCGATCAGACACTGAGGACGAAAGGAAGACCAAAGTTGCGCGCAAAATCTACATTGCGTGTAATTTTTGCCGAGGTGAGTAGGTACCTTTGCAAGGATTGCTCAAGAACTTCAACTCCGATTGACATTAAATTGCCTCCTAACTTTACAGGGCGGAAGCTTCGATGTGATGGGACGAAACCTTCCTGCGCGAATTGCTCCACTCGAAAGCTGGGATGTGTATATAAGGATCACCCCAGACGTCGTGGCCCTGGAAAAGCACCGAAAGGCTCGCGGACCAAGAAATCAGAAGGGAGAGGTCGAAAGGGGAGGAAAAGTTCTAAAGCAGCCACAAGTGAAGCTGATAGGGAAGGGTCCGAACAGCCTTCAGCTGCAGCACTCCCAGATCGGCATGTATTTGAGCCACCGATGATGTTACCAGGTCACAGTCACCCCCACTTATCCGAGCTGGAGGCCGTTTATGCGCCGCCGCTCTACACTGATCGGCCCAGCGCTTCGAATGTGGATCGTGAAGGCCCAGAACCGATCTCACACTATCAGTTTACGAGCGGTGTGTTTGAACAAGGACCAGTACCAGCCTGGGGACGAGAAGACGTCCGGTCAGCGGAGTCTGGATATACATCATTGCCTCCTGGGTCGCGGAAGGGTGATAAAGACGAGGAGGTAAGTAATTAAAAGGAAAGAAAACACGAGGTCATTGAATGGAGACACTGTGCTCTTAATGTCGTGGACATAGACCGACGCAGGGATCGACACCCACAACTGTCCACGGTGTTGACGGAATGATGACCCGGCGGCGCACTGCTTGTTACGTATTCTGGAGATCGGATACCTGTTTATCGTTGCTACGCTCTTTTCTTGGGTGAGCGTCTTTTCTGAATGGGCTCTCACGTTCTGTTGACGAGAAATGAAGTCTAGATGCGAATGTTGTTTCGGAATCACCCTCTTTTCCGTGGCTGAGCCATATCCGCCGTACCCTATTTCCTTGATTCAATCCTGGTGCTGTGATAACCTGGTTTAATTTTCTCAGATAATGTTATCATTTATTGTTATCATTTATTTCGTCTCAATAATAAATGAAATTATTGAATAAAATAAATTTAATAGATGGATTCAATTCAAAGTCGGAGGAATAAACTTGGGTGTAATGAACCCGATTGGTTCGGTGCATGTAGATTTCAGGCTCGGCTCCGTTAGCTTCCCTCTTTTCTGGAATTTCGGTGTTTATCATCCCCGCGCTTGCCTCACCTCGCGGGCAAACCCTCACTCTGTCTCCCCCGAACGGATATTCGATTCGTCTGTCATACTCACGATGCCGCTCGTCGTCGACAATGGCGAACAACGCATCATGAACGATGACGACGACCGTATCCCAATCCCCCCTTCCGTTCAGTCCGTCCCAGGGGCCACTCACTCATATTCTTCCAACGGTCTTGTCCCCGGAACAGTTGGCAACGGCCATGATTCTCACTCAAACGGCTTAAACGACTTCAGTGGTTATACAGTTATGGTCGCTGGTCAGCGCACCGGCAAGACTTCCTTTCTCCGTCTTCTCTTGGACACCAGTGAAGTATCTTCTACCGCCACCAAAGACCAGCTCGCCTCCGTCGCAAAGTTCGTGCAGGGTTGCAGCGGTCATACATCCCACATACGCACCGCATCCATCAATATCGACCATGATATTGACCAAAATAGCACTCCTCAGGTCCTTACTCTCACGCTCGTGGATACACCCTCTTTAACGTTCGAGGATGAAGCTTCCACCGAGCGGGCTATCCATGAGATACTCAGGCATGTCGAGTCTAGATTCGCCGATGGCATCGAGGATGTAAGTTTGCCCAGACTCCACTCCTATACCATATTGAACCTCAAATTTTCGGGGTAGGACTGGAGATCCCCAACGGGTGACAACAACATCCATTTGTGCGTTGCTGACATGGGCGCTTAGTCGCCGCGTCACTGTGAACTGACCCACGGACCAGGTGTATATACTTCTTGGATCCCGACATGATTGTTCCACCTTCTGTACCAGGACCTCCTGCTCCTCTGGTCACCCGTACTCGGGGAAGTAGCTTCTCTGTCACAGAGCCAGAGCCCGTCATCCTTGAGCCCCCTGTCACCAACAATCCACTCCTATGCCGCCCATCCCTTCCCATTAGCGAAATTAATACCATCAGGCGGCTTTCTGCCAGAGTCAATGTGCTCCCTGTAATAGCACGCGCAGACACGCTTACCAACGACCGCCTTGCGGCCGTCAAAATGGCTGTCCGCCGAGATCTCGCGGAAGCCGGCATTGGCTTCGGAATCTTCGATATGGACTCCCATGCGCAGTACCAGCACCGTAAAGACGCGGCTGAATCTACGCACCCTGTCAAGGGTGAAATGGTGAATGGTTACAGTGGCCATGCGAATAAGACTTCTCCGCATGGACATGCTTCGCCTCCGAATTCCCCAGCAATGGTGTCTCTCAAACTCCCATACGCCCTTATCTCGCCCGAAATCTACTCGCATAGCGATGGCGTAGCGAGAGTGCCCCTATCACGTCACGAGCTCGTACAACAATATGCTCCTTTGGTTCTTCGTCACACCGCTTCTAAACTGACGCGCGGAAAATTCATCAGAAGCTATCGGTGGGGATCTATGGATGTTCTAGATCCCGTTCATAGTGACTTCATGCCTCTCCGCACTGCTATATTTCATCACATGGAGGTAGGTATTCCCCGTTGTCCGACTTTTGATGTCACCATTAAAATTTACCCTCGCCCAGACGCTGCAGAAATATACTCGAGAATATCTCTTTGAAAAGTTTAGAAATGAATACTTGCTCCAGCACCATTCTGCTAATCACCAGCTTCATCCCCATGCCCTACAACAAGCGGTCCCTCGTACTTCTGTACCTCTTGCGCATGCTCCTCGTCCTGTTTTGACTATTGAGACACAACCAGGTCATAGCTCTGTCCGACATCCCCCTCTTCCTATGACCCGCGACGTTCCTCCTGGGGCGGATTTGCGTGGGCCGCCACTTTCCCGTCCGATGACGGATGGTGCTTCTTCATCCCAGCTTCAAGGCAAGACAGCGTCCGGTAGTAAGTCCATGCGTCGCATCCTGACTCAGATAAATTTGTACTGACCCTGAACAACAGGGTCCTCCAAGCAGAGGACCAAGAAGATTACAGTGGCATGCAACTTCTGTCGATGTATGTAGACTCCGCCCTCCCTTGCGGATTCAATACTCAGGACGCTCTCTAGCCCGAAAACTCAAATGCGATGGGGGACGCCCTGCTTGTAGCCAATGTGTCAAGCGGTCCAATCTTTGTGATTATATGCCACAAACTAGCAAACGGCGCAACCCTCACCGTCCACCTAAGGAGGACAGCGAGTCCGAGATGAGTGGCGAAGACCGATCCGCCGAAGATAACGATCCTTCGGTCTCCCCCGAGATTGTTTCCCAGCCACTGTCTCGCAGGAGCTCCAACGTCGTCGACAAGCGGCCAATGCTTGATGGCTTTTCTGCCATCGCTGGCCCATCAGAGCCCCGCGAAGTTCTTAGGCCTAAGTCTGGCATAGCTACAGGAAGTTCGGGAACCTCCGACGGACGTTCGCTGTTCAAGGACAACGAGTTACCCCATATTGCAACTCTGTCGCTTCCCGAGACCTCCCCTGCGGCTGCGATGAGTGCCCCCCCGCTCCCGCCTATTAGACCAGCCTCAGAGCAACAAGCTGCTCAGCGAAAACGCGCGTCCACTGTTCCTGGGAGGAGCAATCGTCCCGCTGCCAGCACAGGTCCGAAAGTGGTAGCATGCAACTTCTGCAGAGGTTGGTTTGTTAAGTATTGCATGTTATTCGGGACTGATCCAATTATCTTATCTAGCGCGGAAGACGAAGTGCGACGGAGCGCATCCAGCCTGTTCCAGCTGTGCGCGGAGGTCCCTCCCATGTAACTACAATCATGATTCCAGCGCCAACGGCGCGAACAAAAAGGGGGCTCGACGTGCCTCGACGTCCAAGGCAACTGCCCCCCAAGTGCATATTTCTTCCGTGCACTCACCTCCTGCCAACTCTCCCCCTTCGTCAACCGTTGTCGGCGACTCTCGTTATTCTGCTGGGAAGTCCTTTGAGGAAAACCTAGGAGAGGCTATGGACGTCGATTTGAAGAGAAAGATGGACGACATGGAGCCTTTGCACATTCAAAAGAGAATGAGGGTGGATGAAACCACCGGGCACGTTATACCATGAGCATCATTGATCACCCCCTCCTCTCAGACCAAATTAGGTGCAAGCTGTAGAAACAACTCGCTCATGCACTGCCCCTTGGAAAGCTTGGAAACTGTCGTTGAACGTTATGTTTTTTTGGGTTATCTCCAAGTGTTCTTGTCTTGTTTTGTGCATGGACCACGATTGTACTGTATTTTTTCTCCTTGCTATTCTCGTTTCGGGCGCCAATGTTTTCTCTTCGATATAGCTATCGTCGACCATTGTATGTATGTTGGGGAATCAATCAAGCTCAAGTTTGGTTTAAACATTAAAACTCGTCGTGTTGCGGGAGGTCGTTGGTGGGAATCAGCTGGTTGGTTGCTATGGGTTGCCATGGGCTCGTGATTCTTGTCGAAATATGGATTTGACTTCTCCTTGACACCAAAATTACCGCTGAAGTGGCAGCCCTGTTGCCTGTGTAAATCTTTCTCTTTGGCTGTAAATTGACATTCCTATATCTATTATCCTACACGTTCTTTGTTCTACCAGCGTTCATACCCGTCCCACACTGTCGCACTCTCGCTATTCTTCTATTTCTATCATGTTTTCCTTTCGCAGAAGGCCCCAAACTTCAGACTCCACGGGGTCACCACTGAAAACCTCTCCCTCTTTGCCTGAGCTGCATTCTCAAGGCATTCCTTGGCCGGAAAACTTGGTAGATGTTACGGTAATACGCGAAAGTCCCCTTCCAGTGTCAGAACATCATCCACAGCAAGGTGCGGTCAAAAGCTCTGTATCCTGCTCCGATCGTGCCCCCATTCCATTCCACAAACCATTTCGCTTAATTGCAGGACAACCGGTGGAAAATGGCAGCAAGATTTCGTCTATGTATATGTCTCATCCCCCGTCTGCGTTCGGTAATTGGAGGTCTTCCACCGTGCCTGTCTCGTCACCACGGCGAGCCCACCGTAAAAACCGCACTTCACCTGCGTTCAACCTTATGGTATGTTATTAAAATTAATCTGCCCAAACTGACTGAAATACGACGCGCCGATCAGGTTGTAGGAGCAAGGGGCACAGGAAAAACTTCGTTCTTGCGTTTGCTTCTCGAAACTGCCGACATGTCACCAAATGCAACAGAAGACCAGCGTGTGGGCTTGGACCGGTTTTTAAATGGTTCTCTGAAGCACACACAGAAAATTAACACAGCGTGTGTTGAAATTTGCGAGTCGCGGTATGACCGAGTGCTTCTGACCGTCATTGATACCCCTGGACTGGATTTCGGCGACGGGCACGAGTTGCGAGTTGAACGTCAGGTCAGTGGGATGATCAAGTATCTTGACGCCCAATATGCAGATACAATGAATGAGGTATATCACGCGAACTTATTCTTTCAAACCAGTGACTGAATATATATATAAATATAGGAGTCTAAAGTTGTCCGTCAAAGCAAAGGGGACCAACATGTTCACTTGTAGGAATTTTGTCATGTTAACAATTATTGATTCAACATTCTGGACCTAGGTGTATCTTTATGGTTGATCCCTCTTCTTTATTGTCGCCGTCGTCACCTTGCACCCAGTCACCTATGTCGGGTAGAGCCCGGTCAGATACCACGGTTTCTCGTACTACCGTCGGAGATACCCAGGAAGCCAACTACCATCAGGAATATTCCAGAGACTTCGCAATGTCCCCCGCTGAGCTTCGCGTGATCCGTCGTCTTTCGGCACGGGTGAACGTGCTTCCTGTTATTGCACATGCGGACTCACTTACGGATGACACGTTGTCCTTGGTGAAATCTGCCGTTCACAGGGACCTAGAATCAGCTGGGCTGGACTTTGGGGTGTTCTCCACACCCAAGCCGAAAGCGGACTCCCCCATACCGATATCGCTCTCAAACGATAACGCTGCCACAACATTGCCACAAGAAGTTAACGGTCACCGTGAGAACGGCAACGTCCACCAAAATGGGAGCACTTACGTCGCAAATGATAATGAAAACAAGGAACGCCCGTCGCGTCCAGTCATTACGCTGAAAGGGACGCGGCTTTCCCGCTCTCGGTCTCGTTCTCGTCGTGACCTGTCTGCTGTAGCTCAAGACGAAAGAGAACCTTACTATCCCGATGGTGCCGAAGAAGATAGCGTAGCGAATATTCGTTTCTCAGCTCATGTTGTCTCCAAAACAGATCTCTCAACATTACTCCCCTTCGCGCTTATCGCTCCAGAACAGGCAACTGCACCGCGGATTAGACGGCCGCAGCCAGCTTCCCCTGAATCTAACTTTTCCACTCGGGAAGACGCGACAGGGCCCTCTACCCCTGTTGCAGAAACACCCATCTCCCCTGATAGTCCTACCGTCCGCAAATCAGTGTTTTTTCAAGGTCCCCCGGAGGATCTCAGGGGCGTGTTTACTAGGAAGTTCAGATGGGGGACCGTTGACGTACTGAACCCTGACCACTGCGACTTCGCTGCCCTCCGAACAGCGATTCTATTGACTCATCTCAAGGTGAGTGATTTGCTGACGTATTGTATACATTGATGATGTACGGAACACTCCCCAGGTTCTCAAGGTACATACTCGGGAAGTTTTGTACGAGAAGTACCGAACGGAGAAACTCTTGGCTAGGCGTGCAACCAGGAACATTGGCCCCGAGGAAGCGAAGCGTCTGTTGGAAGGTACGCCACCTGTTTGTGAATTACGCTCTTCGTGACTCACTCCGTCCCCTAGATCTTGGCTTGTAATCCCGTCAATTTATTATTATTTACGAGTTCTATGGGATTCTATCTTGTACTACCTAGTGTTTTGTCACCTCCTCTGGACCAGTTTCATGTTCTCGTTGTTGATATGTTATCGTTCGTACTGTGGATCTATTTTTTGCATTCCCTTTTACGATTGGGAACATCACGTTGGGCTTGCGTCCCCGCACGTTTGGATTCATCTACACTCTTTGGAAATACACTGTTATCCCTATGAACCCCCTCTTTGAAATAGACCGTAATCTGGCACGAGGCCCCACAAAGGTTTTTGAGACTCGAACTAACTGGGAGATAGAAGCACAAGCGAGATCGGCTCCGTGAAAACCCCGTGAGATCAGTATTGAGCCGACACATCATGCAGGAGGACGGAATGTATCATATACCACTAGAATAATATAAGTAAAATTCAGCCAAGCAATTGAAGGTGATGGGAGGGGTAACGTAGTACGTTAACAAAAAAACACGAATATAATATAGAGAGTAGCGATTACGGGTCGTCAATACAGAGCCTTGATTCATTGAAGTCATGGTCAAAGCGGATTCTTGCCGCAAGAACAATGCAGACGTAGCAACTCCCGGCAGTATCCGTACATAATTTAATTTAGCGGGACGAAACAGGTCAAAAAGACCAACCCTGCGGTCCCCCCCCAGAAATGACACGAACTTGCCATAGTACAGGCAGGCCCTGGCAGGCCGCAGAACATGCCCGCCCAGAACGGAGAGGCACAGGCACTGTGGGAAGTTTGAAATATGTATACTTGTAAGTTTCGCAAATAAAATAATTATAATCATAAACCAAGCATCTTACCATTTTTGGGTACTACCACCAGCGATATGAGCTGACATAAGCTCTCTCTAGACAACTCATCGTCAAACGACCACGCACCTCCCGCTGTTTTTCTGATTCAAACGAGTTATGCAATGCTTTTATGCTTCCTTTTCTATCTGTAGTACTATCGGTGGAACAACCGCTGGCAGATGCGGTCGTCCTGGGTCCCGAGCGTCGCGCCCTGCTCCAGTGGCGTTAATCTGTCTGCCTTTTTCCTCAATACTCATCGAGAACCGATATCAACTGCACTTTGGGAAGTTCCGAAATTGCAGTAGATATCGACCCAGAACATCCATGGTGGCTCAGGGCAGTTTCACTTGATATTTTGAACTAACCCATCCACAATGCCACATGGCCCCCGATTTATGGCCTCGTATTAATTTTATCAGACGATTTTCCTATGCTAGCCTAGGCCATATCTGCGGATCTGAGTCGACCCTTATCCGATTGTTGCTCCAGTGCTGTGTCAGAATTTAGCAAGCAGAACTTGACAACGGCCAACAAATGGCTAATCATTGTGCAGATCATATGCAGTGTCCTACCCAATGAGTCAATGCTATGAATCGTACAGCTGTGCACATGCTCAAATACCAAGGCAGGGATTGGCAGAAATCTGAAATCAAGCGCCAGTCGGCTCAATTGCTACGCCCATCACAAAAGAGTGCTGACATGTAACTGCAAGTCAGCAAGTGCTGTACTTCGCAGTGACATGCACAGATGAGTCCTGATCTCAAAATTTCCAGTCAAGGGTTAAATTATCAAAAACCCGAATCTCAATGTACAATCCCAAAGGTAGTGAAATATTGAAAGATAAATCAACGCATGTCAATAGAAAGCGACCAAGAATTGACCATTGTGATTATGTATTAGTAGTACCAATTGCAAAAAGTTCAAAGTGGCGAGGGAGGTGTACAACGTAAATAAGTTGGGAAATCAATAAATTTGCTATGCAGCAAGAGCATCGATCTCTTCCTGTGACAAACCATCCAATCTGTGTAGGAGATAATCGACCTGGCAAAATGCATTAAGATGAACTCCACTTGGATGTAAAGGAGAGAAAACGCATACCTCGACCTCTTTTGTCAGAGGGATAATGTAGCTCTCATACAACTCCACCACACCATCGACATCAATTTTTGCACTGCCATTCAAATGAGAGTTGACAATGGCGTCACCATCGGAGCTGAATTCTTGTGCATATATTGCAGCTTTCTTGCGCAAACGCTGAAGGAGCTTGCGCTCAACCTCTGGTTTGGTAACCAGTGCTTCGAGTGCAGCTGGATTAGGGGTCAGGATGTGGGGGACGAAGGCAGCGGGGTTTGCAAGAAATTTAGATTCAGAGACAAATTTTCCTATATTCAGGAAGGTTAGAAGGATGTCAGGCTTGACAGAAGTGACTAACCATAGTGCACGCGTTTGCTAATCGCCTGCAGAACTTCAACGTCTATTGTGGCTGCGCTGCCATAATTACCATCGTCCTCGTATTCGTCATCCCCAATGATCCCATTTGAGCGCTTTATCGCAGCTAGCGCCAGGGTCGCCCGCCTCGTTATCCGTGGAACGATAGAACGAGTGTAGAAAGACAGGATTGATGGATTTGCATTGATAGTGTTTGGATGTAGTATTTTTGGGAAAGCCAACGGTAAAAGTACTGGAGCAGGGAGATTGGACGTGAAAGGGTATTCATCTGGGCTATATCATGACGTTAAAATGTGAAACAGATCTAATGTAAGAGTATACCTTGTATATCTACGAGCTCTAGCTGTGAAGTGATGTCACTTAGCATACTAGTGGCTATGTTTAGCAATGATCAGGGTACGAACCATGGAAAGTTTCAATCTCTTTCAAGAACCACTCGAGCCAACTGCCATCAAATTCCATATCCCTCAGTTCCTGGAAGGAACTACGGATGTAGATTCGGGGATTGTGAGCAAATTGTGCTCGCTCTATCAAATCAAAAATGATAGTGTCTTCAAGGCGGACGAGAATTTGACGGATTCGCTCAAGAGATAGAGGGTCTCTCTCTAGCATAAAATTTTGGGACAACATGGCGGGGAATGGGTGCTCGGGTGGGCTGCCAAGACTCGGATGTGGTACGGTTTTAAGTATGATTTGGATGGGCCACTAGTGGAGCAGTCACTGCAATGGGTTACTTCCACGCTAACTAAGAATGCAGCACACAGATTTCGTTGTCAGAGCGCCAAGCTAACCGCACCGGTGAGAGTTTAAAGACGCTCCACGGTTCACTCTAGTCCACTTATACTCTGATCAAGTGCTATCTTCACAATTTCCACCTTGGATAAATTTTCGGCCGAAAATCAATGGATTTACCATAACCAAGCACCTAATATTACCGAGTAATTGGTCTTTCACTCTAGTGAGGGTGGTCACGCCATGTCCATATCACTTTACTTACTACATCGCCATACAGGGCTTGGACCATGGTAGCTCGAAAAAGCAACGTTACATCCATTATCTGTGTCAATATCCGAGGCCGAGTGACGAGATGTTAGTACCACGGGGACCCGACGCGGGTTGCTAATTTGAACAAGAGCGCTTGTACAAGGTCATACTAACCGAAACACAAGGGGGTTTGTATTAGGTTACTATCGATGACCCAGTAATGCAAGTCGATTTGCACTCGTGTTTCACTGCTCAACCACCATACGAAAGACGGCAAGTTTCTCTCCCTCAAATTTGCATCGTGTCACATAATGTCACGCTTAGTAATACTGTGGGCGTGCAATTTTCAGCGTGAATGCGAAACACTACAGAACCATTAACTAACTAAAGCTTCTGGTTTTGAGCATGGCACTAGCTCCTTGCCTTCATGGGTTCTCCGCTCACGCATCTTGATGGCCCCTTCAGGTCTGTTCTCTTTCCGTGGACGTGTCAGCGTGTCGGAGTTTGAATATATCACACATGTGTCACGCTCGTGCTCATGGCGATTTGCACTGATCTTTTGACGGCGCAAAAGTGTCTGTAATGTCAGGGCAAGTAGTAGGTTGGATAGCGGGAAGGTTCTAGTATACGGCCCTGTACTTTTTTCGATGTTTCTCTATTATGTACATATTCTGCATTGCACAATATGAACTATTTGCGCAAAAACAAGCACTGTTGATTTTCTCGAGAACGCTGCACTTCATTCAGCAACGTGAAATTCTAGATACTCATTCTCTTGGCAACTACTAATACACTGAATTTTTCTAAACAGCAATCATATAAGAGGTTTATACGCTAGGGTGGATCAAGATGAGTAAATGGAAGTATACGAGAAAGGTAAGGAAGTGACCAATTACGTCCAACAAGGTTGTGTCTGTTGTTTGAAAATTTGCATTACTGTACTGATTTGCACTACTGGGTCAATGATTGTACTAAACATTCATTTAATATTACATAAGCCCACTGTTTCAGCCAGCCTATAACACACCAAAGTGAGATTGATGAGACTGTTCGTTCAGCCAAGCCTGTAACACGCCTTCGATTGAGTTAGCCGCCGTCTGACTGCCACTCAGTCAGTGCGTATCATATTCAAGTATTACTAATTTACGTAGGTGGCGGATCCCTACACCCAGCATTCCCCTTAGTTATACCATTACCCCGTATAAACTCCGAAAGCCGGGCCGGGCAGTGATCCATTGGCGACACCATGTTCCTGTGTTCGCGTTCGGGCTTGTCCCCGTGATTATGTACATTACGCGTGCATTACCATGTACTACATACATGGCGGTTGCAAACTAAAGGTGCATTTTGCCTCGATTGGCACGTCTTCACCGCCAAGCACCTTGAACGTTCCGCCACGTAGACAGCGCGTACCTGGGAATATGTTGTACCAATCAGTTAACTTGCGGAGATCAAGACGAAGCAACTGAGGGATATGCGACTCAACGGATGTGGCACTTGGAAAGCCCGCGATCTGGTGATTGAACCACGAGTCCAACGGAGATGGAGTCGCATTGGGAAGCACCATTTTACTCTTTTCAATTGCGCTAGGCCTTCAATGAACCGTGGGACTCCCACTCCAAAGTCTGTCTTCCTTCTTGATGTGAGTTGTCAGCTTTGTCATAGCATGTGCCAACTCTGTACAAACGTCCGGCAGCGTGGCGGATCACATGCTATCACTTGTCACGGGGAGTAAAAGGGAGTAAACGACGGAACGTGTGAAATCGATAGCCGCAATGATCATGGTTGCGGTGGGAATAAGCGAAGGTAGTATCAGGTAGTATCGAGACACCTGGGACTCTGCATGGCACGGCGATAACAGCTGAATGGTCGACAACACCAGAAATACATTAGACGTCGAGATCACCAACGGATGTCAATGGTAGTGAAGTGCAATGTAGGGATGTCGGACACGATCATGATCGACGACTTATCATTCTTCGTCGGGCAAG
>QFEN01000084.1:106775-125946 GCA_003316125.1 Auricularia polytricha
GAGTCTATCACACAAAGGAATGAATGGATAGGTCGACCTATGCGAAGTACATCAAATTGTTCTTCTTCTTGCTTTGCACTGTACGACACCGTTAGAAAGTTATCCAAGATAGTCGTCGAAAGTAAGCTGCTTACCCTCAGCGATCCCGCTTAGGAAATGTTCATGCCCAAGCTTGGTAGCACCCTCGCGCAGGGCGATCATACCAGCCTCCACACAAGTTGCTTTCAATTGAGCACCATTGAACTCGTCCGTGCTACGTGCCAACTCTTCAAAATTTACGTCTGGACTAACAGTCATCTTCCGTGAGTGGATTTCGAGGATACGGGCGCGAGCGGTCTCGTTTGGTAGCGGAAACTCAATTTTGCGGTCCAAACGACCTGAACGGAGAAGGGCGGGGTCAAGGATGTCGATACGATTTGTCGCTGCGATGACCTGGACAAGGAAAACTGAGTAAGGACATCTCAAGTCGATAATAAATAAAATCACCTTGATTCGCTGGTCGCTCGAGAAACCGTCAAGCTGGTTCAACAATTCTAACATCGTTCGCTGCACTTCACGGTCACCACTCTTTTCTGAGTCGAAACGCTTTGTTCCAATGGCGTCCAGTTCATCAATGAAGATGATTGCAGGTGCTTTCTCTTTGGCAAGTTCGAACGCATCGCGAACAAGTTTGGCACCATCACCGATGAACATCTGAACGAGTGAAGGACCAGCAAGTTTAAGATAGCAAGCCTTCGTTTGTGCGGCACATGCACGGGCAAGGAGAGTTTTCCCAGTACCTATCAAAAATATAAACGATGATGCGCATGTAAATAAGATGCACATACCTGGTGGCCCATACATCAAACAACCTTTTGGAGGTTTTATGCCCAAAGTCTTAAACTTGTCTGCCTGCTCCATCGGTAGAACGATAGCTTCCACCAGTTCTTCAATCTGCTTCTCCAAGCCACCAATGTCAGTGTAGGTTTCTGTTGGACGTTCGTCGACCTCCATTGCCTTGACGCGTGAATCATATTCAGTCGGAAGCTTGTCGAGGATCAAATAAGAGTCTTTGTTAACACCGACAAGGTCAGAAGGTTTCAACTGGTCGGCAGGCACGAGACCAATGAGAGGTAGGAAAACGGTTTGTCGAGTGGATGTCTTCACGACGGCACATTTGCCCTTGCGCATTGAGTCCAGGTCACGGTTTGCCCCGTCCTCCTCTGATTCAGGGTCAACGTCCAAGACCTATGGCAGATGAACAACCGCGTATAATCATCTAACCTGGTAGCGCATACCTCCACCACGTTTCCAACAAGATACGGCAAGACTTTATTTTGCTTTATTTTCTCCCCATTGTCACGTATCTTCTCCTTCATTACGTTTTGCTCGTGTTGTAATCGCAGCGTGTCTGACTTCATGACCTGTGTCACCAAGACAAAGTGGTCTAGAGTTGAGCTCTGGGGAATTAATTGCAAGATGGAAATCACGCACCTTGATATCATTATCAATCAGCCGTATTCTGGTCAAAATCTCGTCTGTTGTCAAAGCCTTTATCTCCTCTGGAATGTCATCCCAAGTCTCTTCTGCGGGTTGATCTGGTGTTGTGTCCATTTCAGCGGCATCCTGAGCTGGGGAAGGGGAAGTTTCTGGCTGCTGTGGTGCTTCCGGCTTCTGCACGTTGTTGCCTGCAGGAGGGTCTGATGGAGGGTCTGAGGGGGGAGCTGAGGACATGTGAATTAACAGGCGGGTGTAGAGATTGATGACGGTGCTGAACTGAGATGCTCGCCGACGCGTAACTCCTCCCATAAAGGGAAATCGGAGCACACGCGGTACAAATAATTTCTCGTGCTAAGTACATACATAATAAATAAATTGAAATTATTCATTGTTGCCATGATGGCATACTATCCGTTACGGTCTATTCGTGACGTGCCCCCATTTCGTGATTTTTGTCTACAGCACGCAATTTCAAAGTGATTGCTTAGCTACTTCACTACGTATGTTCTACATATTATACTAGCATATTCCAAGTGAAACAAAACAAATCCGTTGGGAAATGATGGAGATCGTGTTTTCAGTGTGACAGCAGCAAAAATCACGAATCCGTGTCACTTGCCGTGGCTGCCGAGGTCGGACATTAAATTTAACAGCGCATTTCATCGCAGCTGCAGTCTGTGAGCAAGTGCTGAGTGCTGAGCAGGGCTCAATCACCATGCCATGGGGCGTCACCGAGGCAAGCTGGTGTCGTCTACCGACCCCGAGTATGAGTCTAGGATCCAGGCTGTACTCATAGATGTTGCAAATGGCACCTGCAATAATATTTCAGTAGCTGCAAGGGTACACAAGGTATGATTATGTATTTTTCGAGTTCCTCCGATGTTAATTTTATTGTACAGGTCGCACGGCAGACTCTTAAAGACTGGAGCAAGGGTCTGCATGTGTCTCGCAGGGATTTTTCTAAGTCACAGCAGCTCCTCCAGTCATCTGAAGAGGAAGCAGTGAATGATTGGCTGGCTCATGAATCCGGTGCCACACGCCCTCGCAATTTACGTTCCGAGGTCAACAACATTAGCGGAAGACTTCCTGGTAGGAATTGGTATTGTCATTACCTTGCACGTCACAAGAAGTCTATTTCTACTCACAAGTCATGGAATCTCGACCCAAAACGTGCTCAGAACTTCAATAAAACAACTGTTGAAGGATACTTCAAGCTTCAGGGGGAACTCGATACGAAATAACCACATCCACCATATTTTTTCGCTCAATCCCCACATCCGAGTCACGGACTTCACAATCCATCTATGTATCAATACCCACATCCACATATATTCCCTCAACAATATTTTACACGGCATTAATGATTTGCATTTAGTTCTACTATATAATTCTCCGTACATACTGTAGTTCACAGATTTACTAGTAGTATCCTAATCAATTCTGTTGAAGTTCATGAATCACGAATCTAATGTCTGCCGAACAGACTATGAAGTCGGCCAGTGTGACTGTTCGTTACTATTTGTGACATGAGTGTGACTCACGAAATAGAGGCTCATCACGAATAGACCGTAACGGATAGTACCACCATTTCTCCGTCTTCACGTCCAACCTTGCCAATCTCTCATCTTCCATCAGCAACTTTCATCAGAATCTCACAACAGTCGAATATGCGGCCATTGCCATGGCTGCGACAGGGCAGCATACAGGTTGAATGGTGTGAGCCCAGTGAGACTCCCGTCGTGCCAAAAATCTGAGGGTCGGGTCTCAGCTGATGGCAGAATTTTCAACTGTTCCGGACGACAGACTCGGAGTATATGGTTGAAGAGCCAACTGACTACAAATGGTGTGTTGATATGTGCTAGTAAGCTTTTGCTTCAAGTTCAGGCTGCCTTGAACTGAATAATTATTTGTTACTGCTTGAATGGTATCAGAGATGGCTACGAGGAGATATTCTTCATACAAAGTTGTCGGCTCATGGCGTGCCACAGAGTGAAGCCGGAAGTTGAACATTCCTGCACTCTCGCCGAGTGCGCCGCTGACTGGTCCTTGGAGGACATATCTTCCAAGGCGCCTGTGCACTGTACACGCCAGGCATGACAGAGACCTAAATAGGTGGCTCAACGAATTATTCGTGCACTTCCGGAATGGCCTCGACAAGCCCGACTATGCACGGTCAGAAGGAGCACAGCAAATACACCAACAACTTGGCGAGCGCTGGGAGCTGCTTGTTCACCAAGATTTGGATATGGGACGAATGTTTTTGGATGTGTGGGACCTTATGATCAAGTTGCATGCTTTCCATCATGATATCACAATGGATAACGACCTGCAACGTATGCGGCTGACACGTGCTGTGTTTGGTAAGTACTTGGCGCAGAGCGTTGGTATTGGCAGACAGATGGGTATGCAGTTTGCCCTCGATCAGGCTTCGTGGTTCTGGCAGGACGTTTTCGACGTCTATGCGCCACGCATCTTGCGCGTCATAAAAAACGTTCCAATTCCAGGGTGAGTTTCTGAGTCAATGGCGCATTTTCAGGATTCACTGATGAGCTTGATAGAACCGAGTGCGTTGATAACAAGATCGAATTTGTGCTGGAGAATCTCAACATCTCGTCGCTGAGCTTGCTCCCTGGGCACGGCTACATCCGCAATACCACCGACGGCTACATCACCGCACCCGCCGGGTCGCAGTCAACTACTACCACTTTTGGCACCCTCACGCATATTCGGATGCAAGCAGTCCAGCTTGTGCTCGAGGAGGTCCCATTTTTCTACAAGGACAAGCTTTCTACTGTCGGGCCCGAGGACTTCATAGGTCTTATGGAGTTCATTTTCCCACCAAAGGGGATTGATATTGACCTCAAGTTCCGCTTGATCCCAAACCTTTTGAGGGTCTCAAGGAGCGTGAGCGTCTTGGACGGTTCTTCAAGATCGAGCGCGTCGAGGTGACTGTGGCGGAAGATGTCGCCATGAGATTTCAGCAGTCCAATTATCCCATTTTTACATCCGTCTTCAAGCCTGTCTTCATGCTTCGCTTCCGCGAGGCATTTTCACGCACTCTGGAGGAGCAGATTTGGGGACTGTTTGATATTGCTGACGCTCTGGCGTTTGATATTTAGCGGCGCTCAGAGCTGTTCCAGGATGCTGGGCTCGTGACTGCGTCGTCTGTCGTTTCTGCATTGTGGAGTGAGATAGGAAAGTTTCGTCGGATGGAAGGTGGCTTGCTGACTGGTCGGAGAGCGACTGGAACGGGAGGTGTCAAGGATGATTTGGGCGACAACGCGAGTGCAGAACCACATATTCTTCCGGGGGAGAAGAGAGGTCCTCCGGGAACTCATGCGGAGCCACTTGCAGAAAGGATCCCTGTGGGTGTCGGAGGTGCCTCTGAAGGTGCGAAGACTGCTGTTGAACGAGTGGAGCAGGCTGGGATGGAAGGCTCAAAGCAGGTGCAGAGTTTTAAGCAAAGCGTCGAGCACAAGAAGCTTGAGGAGGAGAAGCGGAGGGGGTGGCAAAGTCCAGTATTCAATCTTTAATAATCATTGATTGGTATGCATCTTCCTAATGAGCCTCTAGTTTGGCTATTTCCATCTTATTCGGTCTTTATGACGATGTCCGTAAGCATATGAATAAACGAGCAGGTGTACAAGATGCTGCGTTGACCAACTACTCTGGCCGCTTCCTCTTGAGGTTGCTACGAGCATTTGTACTTTGTATAGCGCACAGCGGTCCCTTCTCGAGTGCCTTGTGTTCTGTAGTATCGAACTCCATCCCTAGATCTTCGAGGAGCATCTCGGCGTCCTGGGGCGGGAGGGAATCCGTCGCAAGCTGCCAAAAACTGTCTAGGTAATCAGCAACATGTTCGGATGCATTGGATGCGTCGATTATCTAGAAGGGTCAGCGAGTGAGCAAAGAACTAACGTCATGAAGACTTTTCTTCGGCGAATCCATTCCGCACGCCATTTTGCCCAGTCAGCATCGATCTTGACGAGGTCCTCGGGAGAAATGAGCGGTGCACCAGAACGAAGCGGGACGAGTCTTTCGGTAAGCTGGACTATCTTTGGAGGGACAAAAGTATGTCACAGTCACATTGGTTCGCTCAAAGCAAATGAGAGTCATGTACTTACTCCCTCTTTCGTGCTCGCAATCTGCGCATCGAGTTCCTCGTCCGTTGGACAATTCTTGAGTTTGGACAATTCTTTTGCAATTGAAGGTCATATGACGGGACTACCCGTCTTTGCTTTGGTGCATTACCTGCTGTTATACCCTTGACCTCTGCTGCAAGCAAGTTGTTACTTTCCTCGATCGTCTTGCACTCGGCCTCAAGTTCTGTTAGCTTGTGGGCAGGGATTGAGTCGATGCTGGCCTGATTGACGACGAAGAAACTCGTTTTCCCTGGTTAGGCCGTAAATGCAAGAAGTTCTTGTTCATAAAGCCATACTCACCATATGTTTTCTGCACGATCTCGCCCTTTTCTGCTAAAGCAACGAGGATCTTCTGTGTTGCAGCCTTTGGCACTGCGCCTTTCAGGTTGGCAGCGACATCTACAGCACCAAAAGGGCGGTTCATCTGTCGCATGCCACGTCAGTATAGCGCATATATGCGCCTTTTTCTGGGTCACTCTTTTCAGATATTGCAATATTGCATCTTCGGCTAATGCGACATGAGAAAGACACGAGAGAGTCGTAATTGGGTCTCACCTTCTTGGCCTTTGAGAACCTTTACATCTGAATTTTTTGCTTTGCTTGCCATTGTCAGTGCGAGAGTGATGTCGTCCTCGATGATGGACGCGCCAAGATATATGTACGCGTTTTAGAGTCACGTGTGACGAAAGTCGGATCTGTGATTTCCGTTTCGGCTTTGGTTCGGGTAAGTAACCTCCGCTCACATGAGTGTGTCTAGTACATAACCACAGCTGGGTATTCATGAGTTCTACTGTCTCTCACCAGCGAGACAAACGCTCACTCGACTATGCTATTCGATCTGGAATTGCTGGTGGTTTGGCAGGATGTGTCGTATGCTTTGTTTTTCTCATGCTCTCTATGGTCAATTGACCCTCAGCTTCTATAGGCAAAGACAGCAGTCGCACCTCTTGATAGAGTTAAGATCCTCTTCCAAGCTTCAAACCCTGATTTTCAGAAGTACGCCGGTATGAACATTTATTAGCGTATCTCCGCACCTACCTCCGGACTGACTTCATGCCCCCGCAGGAACTTGGAGTGGAGCATATCGAGCCGGCCTCGCAATATACAGAGATGGAGGTGCAAGAGGATTGCTTCAAGGTCACTCAGCAACTCTTCTCCGCATATTTCCGTACGCGGCCATAAAGTTTATGGCCTATGACCAATGGAGAGTGGTACGCCCCGCCATTCTACTTGTGCACACACTTCCTTGCTTACTATACCACGCAGCTTTTGATACCGACTACGGATAAAGAAACGAATTTCCGACGGTTTACTGCTGGCGCTCTTGCAGGTGAGCCGGATCCTTACTCATGCTCTCTCATTCAATCGTATTTTCCGCAGGCTTGACCTCCGTTACTTTCACCTATCCACTCGAGTTGGTCCGGGTACGCATGGCGTTCCATAGTCGACTGTCCAGTCATCCTGCCGGCCAAACGCGTCCCTCCTTCCTCCGAGCTATGCGCGTCATATATAACGAAGGTTCTTCGCCTTCCCCTGCAAGAACCACGACAGCTCAAATCTTTGAGCGCTTCCCCATTCTCAAGTTTTACCGTGGCTTCACCGTGACCATGGTGGGCATGATTCCCTACGCCGGCACGGCGTTTCTCACTTGGGACTTCTTGCGCGCACACTTCTACCCAGCCATTGATGAACACTCCAGGCGACCTCACCCCTTGGCAAATCTTGCTATTGGCGCTGTTTCTGGTGCAATTTCGCAGACTGTATCATACCCCTTTGAAGTCGTTCGTAGGCGAATGCAAGTCGGGGGTTTGACTACACCAGATCGGTGGCTACGGTGGGGAGAGACCGTACGCGCTGTGTACGCAAGTGGGGGCTGGAGAGGTTTCTATGTTGGATTAGGAATAGGTTACTTGAAGATTATACCCATGACTGCCATCAGTTTCGCTGTTTGGCAAGGAGGCAAGAGTCTGCTGGGTGTTTAGAGGTTATCACAAGCCGTATTTCATCACTACAACCTTGAGCGACGTTGACGTTGACTGCGAGAACAATGATCAAATCAAATCACACGAGAGCTACAACAAGGCTAACTCCACGGAGGGAATGACAACACCCCCGCGTCCCCTTCCTCGGTAACCCCTTCCTCTCCCGCGATCAAAATGCGGAACAAACCCTCGTCCTCGGAAACCCCCTCTGGGATGTTGATGAACGCCTCTGCTTGGTGCACCATTGTCGTGAGAGGGAGGCTGGTTGTCAGCGTTCATGGTAGGTTGTGATGTCGATCCGGAAGCTTCGCCTCGCGAGGTGCCTTCTGCTGTCGGTGCAGGACGACCGTTAGCTGGAGGCCCGCCCCGCCCATTTGGTGGTCCTGCATGACCATTGAAAGGAGGGCCTCCACGAGCTCCCCGAGTAACAGGCCCTCCACGGCCCCTGTTCGGATTGGACATAATTGCTACAGGTGGCTGGCGTTGACTAGGCTGAAATCAGCTTTGCATACGACCCGTGAGCACAAGAACCTCACCTCTGTGTAGCAGAACGGAATCCAGCAACAGCTTGATGCCCGGGAGTAGCCTGAATGGCTGGATATGCGCCAAATCGAGGTTTGAAAGGAACATTTGGGCGAGGAGGATAATCTGAGCCAGGAGAAGTAGAGGCGATGAATTGGGGGTTGCTTAGGTTTAGACATGAATTGAACTCCACAGTTGAGCCTCGATACTGAGAGCATCTACAAATCGCCAGTTTAAGTGTCTCATACCAAAAGAAACGTCCCACTTACCTGTCCCCAAGCGTCGTACCAGACATAAATGGTACATCCCACACGACATCCATCGACTTCGTGTTCAACCCAACAACGACACCCTTTGCAGACAATGGGACTCCACCTGAATCTTGGACCATAGTAACCCTGTCTCCCAAGGCAAAGTGCTGGTTCTGGAGCCGGTAGATAGCGTGTGATGGTTTCAGAACTGCATGGCGAGGAATATTCTTCACTATGGCTTTCTTGATTCCTGCTTTTGACCTGTTCTTGTTGATGTCGTCGGCAACCTCTTCAATTTCTTTGACAGTACTCTGGAGGCAACTTTGAGTGAAACACGACTCAGGTTAAACGGTGACTCTGATATACCTTCGCTAAGTTGTCCGAGAAGAGCGAGACTGGCTCAAGATCTCGGACGCCCTTTGATTTGAGCCAAGACTTTACTTCCTTCACCTTAGCATCAGCGTGGGCATCAAAGATGTCCGTAGCGCGGGCCATATCTGATATTCCAGAGATGAAATCAATAAATTTCCAGTTAGTCCGACAACTTACCGTCGCCCCCTTGGTCCAGAGTCGCGAATATTTCAGGGTATTTATCCTGCAAAAGACTGAGTTGCAATTCAGAGGCGATTTGAAAAGGACCAACCTTATATTCGCGAATGAGGTCAACTGCTTTGTTGCTGAACTCCCAATAGCGACCAGTCTTCCGTGAGTAGTCGATAACTTTCAAGCTCTTGGCCTCGAATTTGATGCTTAGTCCGAGGTTGTTCTTTTGGTGATCGGAGGTGAGGACCATGAAGCTTGATGTGATCTTGGAGAGCGCTCTGGGTGACATTCCGATTGCCGAAGCTGCTTTGAATGATGGCGAATAGTGCTGGGAAACACGACTGTCAACAACAGCTTTGAACCTGTTGTTCTCCGTTTTATCTGAGGGGAAGAACTACGAGGTCATTTAGAAAAATAAATTGTGTTAGGGCATTGCGACATACTGCCAAGACAACAGACAAAGCGCTGTCGGTAGTCGAAGATACCTGGGCAGCCACGCCATAAGCGTGTTCGCCCAAGAAGAAAATGTTCGTTCCATCAGGGAATTCCTCAGACAGAGGTGGGGCGTCCTTCTCGAGGAACCTGGGATCTTCAGATGCAATTTCTGAGATGACCATCTGGACGGCTTGTTCCAGCTCTCTTTCGGGTCCTTCGTAGTCCTTAATTAATGCACCTGATTCCAAGCGCTTCAGACCTGTAGGTATGTGTAAGAAGGACAAGGAACGTCCATAGAGTCCCAGCACGCACCTTTTAGCGGACGCACGTGCACTAGGACATCGACGTCACCAGTGATTACTCCACATCTCTTCGAATATACCGACTCAATCCGCTCAGCTTTGCCCTTCCAATGGCTCAAGCCCTGGTTAAAATGCGGATTGGAAACAACCTTTGCTGGAGTACCAGGCACGATTACCGACTTCTCGTACTTGAACAACGAATCGGACACGGCGGTGACTAGCCCCTCTTGTAAGAAGGGCCAACCGATGAAAGTGCGTTTGCCGACCATTTCGTCAGCGATATCCTCTACCTTGCGGTTTTCATGAGGATTTTGGATGTGAACGACCATTGATTTGTTCCGGCTTTCGGAACCGTGTACATTGACGCCGTGAAAACCTAGTTGCGCCGTGTGTGGCAATGTATCGAGGGAGGGGAATCCAGCAAGAGCCTCTGCGCCAAGGCATACACCTTCACACAGTCCAGGCACGAGATGGAGTCCGTCAAGAGTTGGTAGATCGAAGGATTCCATCTTGCATGTGCAACGATATATCGGAGGGAAGAAGTCTGGCAACGATGAAGGATAGACGGTAAACTCTCCAGGATTGAAGGAAAATTTGGTACTGGTTCCGAAGTCATTGCGGCGGCGTTCGTCTGGAGTTAGCCTATGTGCCCGGGCTGCATACAGCAAACGATGATGAACGAAAACTGAAAAGCGGAACTTGCCACTCACAATTCATTGCTCGTAACAGCCGTTCCTCATCAATGAAGGGAATCTTGACGATCGCTTCCCACTCTTGTTTCTTCCCATTTAGGTCTTGCTCGAATTCGAGGGGGTAGAAGTCCAATATCGGTGAATTTGGATCGTACATTAGGTCCTGTGGGTGATTAGTCTAAAGTATGATGCAGATCGTTAAACATACTTGATATGCTTGCGGAATGTGATCCATACTCGCGGATGGGAGGACGCCCATCAATTGTTCGAAAGGATGGAAAGGTTTGCCCAGCTCGAATACGAACGACATATCGCCAAGGCCACGCAAATCTTGAGAAATTGTGAGTGTGGTGTAATGATGACAAGGAGTGCGAAAAGTACCAGATATCCGTGGTGCATAATGGTAATTGTAAAACCAGCCCCAAGAGGCAATCCCACTGTAATAGTAGTGCATAACCCATTGTAGGCCCTCTGCATAGCGGTATATCAAGTCATGCATCTCTTCAGGGTCGTCATAGGAGATTCCAAGTTTCTCCTGCCGTACAAACGGTCAGTATGACGAACGGTATACGAGGCGGGAACGCACCTTGTAATATCCTCGCTTCCATTCCGCCATTTTGTCGTTGATAGATTGTTCATGTCGAGCGTCAAAACCTCCCCCGTCATCATCATCCATCACAGGAGCCTTGTCAAATTTCTTCAACACCCGATCCACCGCAGCCCTGCCTTCTTCATCCTCATCCACATCTTCCCACTCGCCTTCACTATTTCCGTCGCCATTAACCTGCTCGGCATCAGGTTCTGGTGAGGTTTCGTCCAAAACTCCGGGGAGTCGGAATGTGACAAGATTCTGGTCCTCCTCATCGTATTCATCCCACGTAACAGACAGATGCAACTCCCCCGCCAGCGTGCTGATGAACTTCCGTTCCCGGGCGGGGAACGTATTGGGCATTGTCAGAGCTGGCGTTCGGTGTTGTGACGATTTCTTGCGATTTTGCAATACAAACTTTTGTACTTGATCGAAAATATCTCGTTGAGGGCGCGTCAGAACTGAAAGCGATTAATCGTTGGTTGTCGACGGAAAAGGTGAAGGAACGTACCAAGCTTAGCACGCTTGCGCGCAAGATCCATTTCTTGGACGTGCTTGCCCCGCTTGCCCTTGAACCAATTTGAGTCTGCGTATTCTTTCTCAAATATCTCTCGCTCCCATATGGACATTTCGTCCAGAACGACCTGCAGTCGCTTGGTATTGATAACCCCACTCTCATTTATGTAGCCGTCTGAAGCGGTAAGCTTATGTAGAACAAAAAAAGTTCAAAACCTACCCAGCGACGGCAAAACCTTCTTGTACACATCAAACAGGCGTTCCAGTCCGTTCTCGTGGATATGTAAATCTGGAAGATTTGGTAGAAAATCGTTTCCGACGAAGACAGCCAGTAGAATGAAGTCATCGATGACTCGCTCTAGGCTGTAATCGAATGCGAGAGTGTGTTCGATATCACGGAACTCAAGGTCCAGGTATTCACGCATCAGCGAGAGATGTAGAAGGTAGAAGTTAAGGTTCTCCAGACTTGCGCTGGGGTTCAGTTAATCTGCCTTGCGCACGAAAGCTACGAAATACCTGATGGTACCCTTCTTCTTCGCGGCAGGCCCGAACTTTACTTCCTCTCGCAAGAGACAGAAGTGTGGGTCGTGGCTCAAAAGGCCAAGCATAATGAGGTCAGCGTCAAGACCGTACAAACAGTGCCGGACGTTTGGGTTATAATCAGGCTGGGCTCTCGACAGTCGGATATATTCCATGATCTTGTGTTCACCTTCACCCGGTACTTCATGACCGGATAATACAACTTGCACGCCACGCCAATTAGAATCTTCGGTAATCTTCTTGTTGACAAAGTAGCGTAGCTGCGCGGATAGCCTGACCATGAAAGGAGTACCTAAGACAAAATAAAGGGTCATGACGCCATGTGAAACCACGGAGAACGCACCTGGTGTAATACAATTACTATCAAAAGCTTTCTCGTCGGGTAGTTTCTCCCCTTTCGACTCTGCCATCTCCCTTACTTCCTTTGCTTCCTTCGCAGTGCGAAACCGTCGACTTCGTTGTTGGTTCATCTTCGCCCGTGGAGCCACACCGTCCACTGCCATAAAGAAAAGTTGCTTCGGCTTTATCTTACCAAACAGCAGGTCCACATATGCAAATATTGCGGTGAATATTTGCTCTTCGGACATCCTAAAGTGCGCATCTTCATCATTTGGATGCGAGCCTGAAATGAAATTTGAACACGACAGTCTGCTGTATTTTAAAGGATTAATCACAGTTGTGAATGATTCCATTGAAATCAAGATAGAGATTGTCTATTCGAAGGCTTTAGTGCGAAAACACCAAGTCAGCGTGATAGCTCACCGAATTCCGGAATCTTGTTCTCCTCAATCAACTGCGAGGTAAGCGGATACCGTTCACTACCGAAATATCAGCTTATATTGTCAAGTAATAGACTGCTGACTCACGAAATATAACGGAAAAACTGCAATGCGCAAAACATTCAGCTCCCTTGCGTGTATCATCTCACAGATAAAGGAAGCGCGAACCTTGGGGATTCCTGAAAATTGAAGGTGTGAGCATACGTATAGAAGCATTAGCAAACAGACTAACCCATAGCAAGGAAAGGAAGAGGACAGTACTGTTACTAGAATATGAGGATCGACGATTCTTCGAGGTTGAGATGGGGAAGCGTATTACATAAGCGCTGCTATTCTGCAAAGTTTTATCAACTGCACAGCCAGTCCACGCTAGCTAACCTTACTACGTACGGACGACTCCATATATCGCGCTTGAACCTCCGTGCCGACCTCCAGTCCATGCTGAAGACAAATCAAAGCCCCAGGGGATAACGCGTCTGCGGTTGCAGAATAATCAATCCAAGCCACTCGAACGAATTTCCAGCAGCTTATTAATTTCACCGCACTGGAAACGCAAAAAAACTTTACAAGGACTCAATCGGGCCTCCGCTATTTCATATGGCATATGGCAAATGTTGCTGCAAGTGTTTCGGGGCGAGAATACCCCATATGCACATGCAGAGATAACTCCATAACACGCTCGTTTGCCTTCATCTCGTGGTACCTTACACAAAGCCCAAGTTACGAATGATACAGATGAAGTAAATCCTTGACGTGTGAGTAGATTCTAGGCAGGCACACTGCAGAGTTCCAAAACACCGACTGCATGATGGATTTGATGCAGTATGTTTTGCATTGGTTTTCATCAGAGTCGCACTACCTTGACCGTATTTTTCGATGTTATAGCCTGATGACTGGGACATAGAGCGAGGAGGTGCGCACGAAGCGACCAATCACGAGGACTTGGGAGAACAAAAGTGGCGCATTGGATTAAGCGAAACGTTTGAGGAGTGGCAGCCCGCGTCACTGTTTGTGGCATTTGCATGTCTTTTCTGGCTTTTCTGACGGTGTTCCAACACAATGTGAGTCACCGTCTTGTTAAGAGGCCTTGCATGAGACCTTGCTGAGGGTCATCGAGAATATGATCATCAACATTTAATGAGATAACTTGCATTCGAAGAATGCAAAATGGGCTTTCTGTGGTTATAATGGCGTGTCCCAGTCATCTCTCGTTCCAGGTGCGCTCTCATTTTTGTTATGCTGTGCGGAAGCTCAGGCAGTTGGTACTGTGCTAATCAACCACATCTCACAATCAGCGTCAGCATACTGAGTATAACTCCTCGCATCCACCGCGCCCGCCCCGCCTGATTGACCACGTACAGTGGATATTCCAACAATCTCGGTGACAGATGCGGTGGATACTCTGCACCACTGCCATTCATTCCCGCTTCTTCAGCGCGTTGGTTCAATATGGAGGGATGCCGATACTTCTCGTTGTTGTCCTGTCAACATTTTCGACGGAGTGATCGCTGCAGTCACCAGGCATATCTCGGGCTCAAAGTTAGCGAATACCAGATGAGCTCGTTCTCTCCTTGAGGGACATGTCCCACTTCTGGATTCCATGGCTTGAACACTCATTGCTGTGTGAACAATTTTCGATGTTAATGAGAACTCATGAGGTTGACTTAGCGAGGTGAGCTCATGATGTGACGTGGTCCTCTTTTCCACATCAGCTTCGCACGTGCTAGCCTTGTTGCTGTTTCATGCTTTCAGCTCAGTTATTTGTCTCCAACGATGTCAGCGGTACCGCCGATCTGTCACTTCTAATACGATCCTTGCGTCGTGCTGCCAGTGCAGAGCTAGGGGATTCCATAGAATCACTCCAAAAATTGAAACAATACTCACTATTCTGACCTAGGCCATTGAGATACGTCGTAAACGACGCACATACATAGTACTATATAAACGTATTGTCCACTATATATGGCATCACCCCAACGAGCAATGAATACTGACCAAAAAGATAAAAGCTTGCACGGAGGCGTCGCAAAAGTGATGCCAGTACTGCTACATACACGGACCTCTCTGTATCATCCGTGTTGCAATTGACTGCGAACGCCAGGTATCATTGAATGTAGTCATGGTATGTTTGATCGTATGTTACACATCACAAAGCACGCGATCAAGAGAATGTTGTCCGCGATGCTTGTCGGGACTCTATAGAAATGCATAAGTTGCTGTGGGCATGGGTAACTTGGAGCTCGTACTTCTGTCTCTGAGAGACTAACCATTGCAATGTCGTCCGAGGAATTCCGGTGAGCGAAGTCTACTTTCAATTGGCCAGTCCTATTAGTCTCTCTTGAAGTGGACAACCCCGTAGTACGTGAATTAGAGGTTTCCGAGGGTGATGATCGTTTGCTACTCTTGCGACCGTTGAGAAGGACAAGGAAGGAGTTGCTGTACATTTTCGAGAGAATAAATGCTGGTACTACATGATAGAAATTATGCTTGAATGTCAAAAACAGGGTGAGCTCGATAATAGCAACGATGGCTACATTGTCGGCCATGAGTGATACGATACAATCATTAAAAAAGTATACACACCAGTGGCCATGCCAGTCTCCATGGTTATCCTAATCAACCTATTGAGTAATGAGTCCGTGGCGCGAAAACCAGTACGGCTTCTTGAGAGCTTTTGGCAAAGTCAGAGATAGCACATGAGATGTACTATGGACTTACAAAATAGAACATGGCACAGCAAATTATGATATCGCACAAAGCCGTTCCCCCAAGCCACACCTATGGACGGGTAAGAACATAACCTCCTAACATGTCGAGGACACGTACTGCAGTTGTTCTGAAGGTGTCAACCTGCGTTCCTGGCACATTTTGTGATATGTATACTTGGATACCTTCAGCCATCGCTGCGGAGCCTTGCACTAGCGCGATCTAGTTCGAAGGTGGTTAAGTACTACATTAACAGAACATATTTGACTTTATCTTACAGCCGCGATCGTTATTGCTAACACGTATGACTTGCTGAGGACGTAGATGCGCCACGCATAGAAACACTGGATCGTAGCACTGGCTACGTACGATGCCACATATGAGTATGCGAAACCTCTCGTTCGGTCGAGGTCAGAGAAGACGTACTGAAGCCGGTCAGAAATGGAAGGTCAAACCAAGTGAACCAGACGGCGAGCAAGTCTACAGAATTCCCCCAACCTAACGCGAGGGTGTGAAAAGAGTCGTGGGTCGCCATGATGAGTTGTAAAGTTTCGATGACAAAAAGACCGTATACAATGAACTTGATTAATCGAGTATCCTGAAAACCTGCTTGGTGATAGGTGTCTTGTACAGAGTCACTATGATACGATGTTAAAAGCCTCAATTGTCACTCACAAAGCTGGATCGCCAAAACACCATAAAGGCCCCAGTTAAACTGGTACCCTAGAACCTATAAGTTCATGAGGCTCGATAACCTTCAAGTAACCAGAATCAGCCTACCAAAGGACCTGTTCTGCAGTGCGTGAGCAGAAGAGCCACGTAAAAGAAGGCTTCGCACTTACAGCTGTATAGTTGCGTCTGCCATTGTAAGCGCTGGCAAGTGCGAGTCTACAATTTATATTGCCAAGGAAGAGAGCTTGATGAGATTGTGCCGCAATGGTTGTTGATCGGAAAGTGCCTCGAGCTGGATTCATTCCACGCTGACCAAATTTCAAATTTCTGCATGCCACTTGCCTCGACTTGGAAGTGAGTTAATCCAACGTTCCCGGATCCTAGAAGCACCTAGTTCAGCCAATCAACTTGCGTTGATAATCGGTATCTTACTTATGAACGCGCGTTATTGTCCACATATATATACCATCCCTACCGTCACTTCGTGAGTTATACCATTCACGTTTCCACACCAAAAAGTTTGACTCACGGAGTTAAACAGAGTTCAAGGTTAAGTTACGTGAATTAGGTGTTACTTGAATTCTAGAATGATCCGGCAAAGCTCAGATTTGGCAACCTGGTGAAATTTGGTTAATGACGCCTATCCATTAGAAGAACAATCAGAGTGCATGCACATGTGTCTATCATGATCATCATCATGCGGCAATAGACCTTCGAAAGTGCCGATATGATGTGATATGGATTTGACTCGGCATATGCCGTTCACCTCCGTTCATGTCAAACCCGAACTCCCTTGGCACGGCTGTAGCCTGAGCCGCGTCTTTTTGTGGCCACAGCCTTATTATATACGATGTGATCAAACTGCTTGTCATATGGGTGTTTTACCTCCCACTCTTCACACTTATGCAGCAACGCAGCGCGCCCATCATATCAGGCGATATTTCGTCCCCACGGCTATGCAACCTAGGGTGTCCGCGAGGGAGTGTGGAAGCTAAAAATGTGTAGCTGAAACAAGGATATGTATGAAGCAAAAGTGCCGCAAAACACTTTCTTATGATCCAGGGGAGGTTGTGCACAGGATGTGGAGTGTCCTCGTGCCCATTACATCCCCGTGAATCGCCCAACAGAGACTAGTCGTACTGCAATTCTGGCACCGGGCCCCGGACACGGGACACCCTGATGCATGATGCATATCCTTTTCGAGCAGGTCAAAGCAAAGTATGAGATGCCATTAATTTCGTCCCTTCCGAATCATCACAGCGAACATATGCTATATATGCCATGTAGTCCGCATTATTTCCCTGATACCTGCTCGGTAGAGTACCCCTCGAGGTCATGAGCATGAACGTCCCGACGCAGACCCATCTTATCATTGCCTCCAAGGAATTGGCTCTGATATCATTCACGCTTGTGCTGTACGATCATGTTATCACGTTCGCTCAGGAGGTAAATGCCGCCGCCTCCATAATTCCTAGTGATCTACCCCTGATCCGTTATCACTATTCCAGATAGATCTCTTCTGGTCTGGGCCATGGTCGGCTTCAAGGATACTATATCTCAGCGTAATGCCATGGAGAGGTTCTTTCTTGTCATCGGTGATTGACCGTGCGTTCAACAGATCCGATACTTAGCTGTGATACAAGTATTGTGCGTTTTCAATTCTATCGCATAAAGCGGCACCGGTTGACGAAATTGATTAGCTTGGTGGTTATTTGTTCGTCAGCATGAATATTGCTTGTCATGGCTCTAGCAACTAACAGTCAAACAGCAAATGTCGCCTCGAAGATTATTAGTTCTCTCGTGGGTGCTTTATACTGCGCATATCGTCGTCGGGACTTAATACAGCCTTCCGCAGTCGTGAGTTTGCACCAACGACAATGCCTCAACAACGCCAGCTCATATTGAAATAGCGCGAGCCAGCTGTTTATCATAGATTACCTCCTTGCATTCGTGGTCATGGTGCTTTGCCAATGTCTGTCTTTCAATTTCCCGGCGATCCCATCGAATCAACTGATGACGAACCTACAGGTGTCGTAACGTTGCGAGTATGGCATCTATTCCATCGAAGTCGCCTCATTAGATGGTTTGCGGTCGCTGTTTTCATCGGTTCCATAATAGGAACTGCAATTGTCAGCAGCGTCAGTTTTTCCAACGTCAAGGATGCCTACGAGATCACCAGCTCATCCACCGGGAGCGTGAAAGGGAGCCCTCCGGTCTTATTCACCATCTACTTGCCATCCCTGATTGTCCATACGGTCATGTTTTCACTGACAATGTATCGCTTTCGCGCCAGCTCAAGAGCTTTGCAAGAATATGGGATTGTCCACCGTTTCTTAAAAGAGTATGCCTTTTTGTCGATCAGAAGCTTTACTGGTTGTTAATGTCTGGTTAGAGGGATGTTCATGTATGCGTTTGCTGCAGGTGCGTATATTTGGACTGTTCTCGCTTGACAGACTCTGAAAGTAAGCGACAGGAGCGCTGCTGTACGAAATCATCAGCCTTTCAATGACTGATGACGTACGCGTAAGTGTCGTGACCTTAGTTGCAGACACTACAACTGAAATTGGTACCAGATCTACTATCCGGCACTTGGGGGAGGGTAAGGCTGTACCATGCATGTTGTTCACTGAAGGCTCAAATGCAATAATCTATTTCCTAGATTAGCAGTAGGAACCACAGCCGTCTCTGTCTGTCGCGCGACGCTGAGCATTCGCTCACTGGCTGCAACCTACCACGTTGATCCCGCATGGCTGCTTAATCACGCAGAACTCAGCCGTGTTCAATGGAGGAGAGGAGCTAGCGAAGGGGAAATTTATGTTGAAGTCGACGAGCTGGACGTTTTCCCTCCGAGCCACAGTCTGACTTCATTTGCAGGGAATACAGGGGGCGACGGCAATACGAAAACGCGGATGTAGATCGCATATATCGAACATTATTCTTCGATTCAACACAAGGCCGCATGTAGCATTCACTATTCCTCTTTACTTCTAATGAACTTTATTTATGTCGGAATTCGGCTCT
>QFEN01000771.1:27257-43140 GCA_003316125.1 Auricularia polytricha
ATTCGCAACCATACTGTCTCTGTACAACAAGTGGATGTTTTCGCCAGACCTCTTTGGATTTCCGTATCCACTCTTCGTGACTACCTTGCACATGTTTGTTCAGTTTGTCTTGGCTGCTGCCCTTCGTTTCTGTTTCTCGCATCATTTCCGACCAGAGAGAAGTCCTACTGTGAAAGATTATGGGTACGTGTATTCTCGCAACAGCTAGTACCCGTCGGGCAGTCCATGTCCTCACTGGACACCGATTCTAATTGTAGCCTCTTTGAAGCAAGAAGGCAGTCCCTACTGCTGTTGCTACCGGTATCGACATCGGTCTATCAAACCTATCACTCAAGACCATTACTCTATCATTTTACAGTGAGTTGTTGGTTCTGAACTTCCCCAGACGCTGGCCTATGTTTTATTCTTAATATGTAACTTTATGTTTAACTCATCTCACATTTGGTTGTCTACAGCAATGTGCAAGTCGTCTTCTCTCATCTTCGTGCTATTCTTTGCATTTTTCTTCCGTTTGGAAGTGTTTTCGCTGCGACTGGTCTCCGTCATCCTTCTCATCTTTGGTGGGGTGATTCTCATGGTTGCTTCTGAAACGGCCTTCGTTCTTCCTGGATTTTTGCTTGTGATGACCGCTAGCGCATTTGGAGGTCTCCGTTGGAGCCTTACGCAACTCCTCTTGAAGAACAAGAATATTGGTCTAGATAATCCTGCAGCTACTGTATTCTGGTTAGCTCCTGCGATGGGCATCACAACAGCCCTTCTAAGCATCTTCTGGGAGGGATGGTTTACGATATTCGCTTCGCCATTCTTTCGGGACATATCCTCGATCATTCGTTCGGGCCTGTTTCTGGTGGCCCCCGGCATATTGGCGTTCTGTATGGTCATGAGTGAATACTAGTACGTGAATGACCATGCACTTCGCACCACGGGGCCAGCTAATTAGGTGATAAAAGCATTATCCAACGTGCCGGAGTCTTGCCAATGTCGATAGCCGGAATAGCTAAAGAAGTCTCGACAATTACAGTCTCGGCTTGGTTTTTCGGAGACGAACTTACGCCACTGAACATAATCGGCGTCGGGGTCACAGTTTGTGGTCCGTTTTTCGAAGCTAGTATGTGATTGCGGCACTTCTAATGACCCGATCCGTAGGCATTGCTCTTTTTACGTTCCACAAGTACCGCAATTCCATCGATGGCAAATTATCATTGGACTCGCAAGGGAACATGATAGCGATAGACAATGAAAATATAGGCGACTTGCAAGATTCTCTGCATGGGGTCAATTTCGAGCTTAGTGCGGCTAACCTTGAACGTCGAGAGGTATGTTGCATCATTACGGCAACACGTTCTACAATTGTATTGATCATCTCGAAACGCCACAAAGCATCAGGAGTCGGGTAACGACGCACATCACCGTCTGCTTTTTTCTACTGATCATGACGATGATCATGAAGGTGAAGAAGATGCCGAACTAGTTCGAAGCATTCAGTTCTCTAAGTTCAATTTGGAGGCCGAAAGAGGCATAGACGAGAACTAGGGCCCCGGGAGGGCTTCCGATTAGTAGTGCATATGCAGACTAGTTACTGTCAGTAGTTTTCAAGAAGTTTGCACTTACTAATATCCTGAAGTCATAAGTGGACACCCCTGCCGGGCAGCCCATTTGCAACTCAATGCCTCGTCCGTCCGTCAGAGCACTGTCTGAGAGGCGTTTCACACTAGTCACAAGCCTTCTGGGATTAATGCGAAGTTGCAAACCCATTGCCTCCTCTCTAATTTTGTCCCGAGCGCACAAGTTTGCATATTATTAAGCTTACGTTGATACGCAATAATAGTGAACTGTTTGAGTTATGGTTCAAAAATTATTGATCCGAGGACAGCTGACTCTAGCTGACTTCTCTTCCGCTGAGCCCGGAAACCACGCGACCCGTCACCTTTACACCGACTTAGTTTGTGATCATGATGATTGGGCCACACGAGTTGGGAGACAAATGGTTCGGTTGCAGGTTACTGCGGACAATCTGATGCGATCAATTTAGTCAGCACAGCAGAATCCAAGACGAGAGACATGCTGCGATGGAAACACTTGGATACGGTGTGAAAATTGGACCTGAGTTCCTCTAAAGTGCCTGTAGGAGGCGATGAGCGGCCTCGCGCACTACGCAGGCCCATCAAGGAGCCGGACACACCCGCAGGTCAAATTAGAAGGCGATAATCGGACTGCTGCTTTATGACGTGTAATGGTCTAGAGCTAGTAAGTGAATATTTCCCGCACTTTTTTTTTTTTGCCATCAGTGATTAAGTGCTTCACGCTGATTGTCAATCCTATTACGATATGAAACCAGAAGAGACGGCCATTCACGGATTGACTAATACATTTGCTAGATCGTTGAAATGCTGGGTTATTGGCGTTCTCTTGGGTAAGAGGGCCCGATCCATGGTCGCTTATGGTACGCGTATGGGCACGGCAAGTGGGAAATCAGCGAAATTTACTTTTGATATCTGACTTCGTTCGGCGTACAGATCTCACACAACGGCCTCGAGGTATTTAGGCTGTGATATATAAATCCGGGCTGTTCTGCCTTTGGATTTATTCACTTCATCATGGATGGTTTTCAATTCATTATCGAGTCCCCCCAGGAGACCCAAGGTCACAAGAAACGTCCGCGTCTTGTGACTTCTTGCGACAACTGGTACTGCTGATTCTCAATCAAGTAATTTATACTTACTCTTGCTCATCATCTAGCCGCCTCAAAAAAATTAAGTGTCTGCAATCATCCCCCGAGACACAATGCGAGGCCTGCAAGGCAGCAAAAATTCCATGCAAGTTTCGTGATCGCGAACGATATTTTGCTGAGCGTAGTCGAGCCATTGCGGGCCCCAGTTCTGCGCCACCGTACACTGGATCATCGAGTAGAGCAACGACCGTCGTCCCAGAGTCTTCAGAGCGTTCCAATTCGGGTGGCTCAAACGAATACGCCACTCTGGCATCGACTCCGTACTCGCCACAATCGCAAGGCTATGCCAACTCCACTATGTCCCGTTCTCCGTCCTACTCGCCACCAGGAACGGCATCCACTGACCATGCGCGCTATCAAACCTATCCGGATCATTCAAGGCTTTCCACAACTCATAGGTAGTACACCCCACTTCTCAGATACCAACGTTCGCTGATATCCATGGAAGACATACCGCTTCTGCCGATGATCATGGTCGTCGATACGGAACTCCTGGTCCAGGTCAGGCATTAGGTCGTCCTCATCCCGCATCAAGCAGTTACCGGCCAACTCAGGTCTTCGACCCGATGCACCCTCAGATGCCACAACGCAGCTGGATGCCACATTTCATCCAGATATTCATCAGTCAGCTTGGCAGCCAATGCGCATTCATGACTTATGACGACCTATATGAAAAATTCCGACATCAGACTCTATCCCCTTTACTCTCCAACTGTATTGCAGCACTAGGCGCAAGGTCTGTCTTCTGGAATATGCAATGCGCTCAACTTGGATATGAATGAGGTACAACAGGTTCTCTGACATACCGGATGTTGTCGCGCGTGGTCCACACAATGTTGCAGATATTTTCTGTGAGAACGCCAAGGTTCGTGGTCATGTGTGTGAGTTCTGCTGATCTAATGAATTGAGTAGGAGATGTTGTCCGCGGCGCTTAATCAACCGTCCCTCGATGTTCTTCACGCTGTCATCACCCTGGCATGGACAGAATACAAAACTGGCCGACTTCTTGGTAGGTACTGGGAATGTTCCTCTTTCTATCCAACTGAGTACCTGTCTTCTAGGATTCCGACAATACGGTGATGTAAGTGAACTTGGAACGACTGAGCATTCGTTCTCTGACATCCAAACAGCTTGCCATGAGAACTGCAATGGCTATAGGATTGTCTGAAGAATCTACCAGGCAGATGAGCCCTTACGACAGTTACCAAAATCGTCTTCGTCTGACATGGCAAAGTGTCTCCCAACTATACGCCTCATCAGCATGTGAGTTCTCAGGCTTGTTGTGTTTCAAATCACCCTAATCATGGAGAAGTGTCGGGGTAATTTGAATAGTCAACCAATCTTTCCACTCTAGCAAAGCCAAAATGATGCTTTGTCGCTAATACTCCAAATGATATTCCCCCTCTTCCCTGGCTTGGTACCTCTGGAAGACGCTTTGGGTTTGTCGTGTTCACCCGGAAACCGCTGGGAGGCTTCCTTCATGGACCGTATTTCCTCATGCTGCCCCTATTTATCTACCTGACATATAGATTAACTCACATCAATAATACTACCAGACCAGACTGCACGTTACATTGATTAGATATGTACAATCATATTCATGCATCCACAGAATTTCCAGAGTAAACTTGAGGCAAACGACTGCAAGAGCTTGAGCTCCGCGCACTTACGCCACTGTAAGGTTAACCTGTGCATGCTGCGGCACATCACCATGGGAAGGTCGATCATCGCCCGATGAGCCATCAAGCTCAGCTCAAGATCGGCAGTTGGTTGACTCCCAACAAATTAATCATGCGCCGATCAGGCGCGGTGACTGTACAGGGTGCTGCTACGTTCCCGACCCCGTAGTTCGCGCATTAAATCTTACTTGCGAAGCTGCCGGCGGCCGAGTACTACGGGCCGATTCCGACACAGGGTCTCAAACACCGTATGACTGTACCCCACGCTGTGTTCAAACTAAACTTTGCATCATTTATTTAGCTTAATCGAGAAACTTAATCACGAAAAAGATGACGACAATGAAAGTCGACGATGCGCCGAAAGCTCGTGCTGTGTGATATCGATAATGAGCATTGAATATTGAGTAGGTAATGCTCGACTCACTCCGAGGGCTTTGTGACACAGCCTGTCCTGTCAGATTTTTCCAATTCTACGGCAGGCCTGTAGGGTCGGGACCGTCACGCACGCTGTATTAGATTTGGAACAACCTGACTTCCTTCTATGGGTCTTTTCATGACTATGGGACTTATAAGCATGCTTAGTCGTTAAGCAGGGTGGTTAGATTACTTACCTACTCCTACCTATTCTCACCTGTTCGCCATCGGCTTACTGCGAGAGCGCGTCTCGGGATTCGGTACACTACGGTTGCCCGTAGCTGACAGTGTGACAGTGATCCGCACATGTTCAAAAAATTACAGTATATTCCGACGGCTATGTCAAGTACACCGGTGGAACACCGACGGCAGTGCAGGGACGACCGACACTGGAATGGGTTACTGCGCTCCAAGGACAAATTCATAGGTGCATTATTCGCGGGTACATATGCGGTCCCTGGCAGAGTTACAAATTAACTTGCACTACGCAGTAAAATAGGCTCAATTATCATGAGGTATGGTTTGCCGGAATCATTCCATGCCTGAATACACAGGTTTCTTTTATGTAAGTAGTTCCGCGTTTCAACACAAAAACAAGAATAGGCCTTGATCATTTGCGGGGTGACGATCGGGCTTCTCGGAGAGGCTGTTCTCGCATGACGGTGAGGGCTGACTTTCGTGTGTGCTTTATAATTTTAAGCTTGCTCATCCCCGCCGATAGCTTCAGGCGCCAGGGGATGGTTTTATCCGTAGCTTCGCGGCAAGCTCCTCAACCCTGTAAGGAGAAGGGCAGTCTGTGAAGCATGATGGTTTAACAGGGTTCAAAGTTTAAGCTTGTACCACCGCTATGATAGTCGCAAACCGTGCAAGTGATGCCACAGTCCGTATGTAGTAGTCAGCATCTGGCGCCAGTCAGGGGCTTCAAGGCATTTTAAATACAAGTTGTCATCAACTTATGATGCGGTCGGTGTCTCCACATGCTCTTGTTGTTGTGACACTGATCAAAAATGGGGAGGTTCCTCAATAGGTACCAGACGCCGCCCACGGGTAGACTTGATTAGTAAAATATATTGATCGTCTTGAGATCTGAACATGATGGACAGATGGACGTGATAGAACCGAGGATGACCGAGGAGTGTTCTCAAAAGCTGACTCACACTGCAGTGGAGACAGGGTATCTCATACATTTATCGCCCAGAACAGGAGGTCAGTCGCAAGTGCTCTACTAGAACAGCCTACCGTGCGATGCCTACACAAAGACTTACCCATCCATCTGCACCCGCCATACAAGCCCCTAGCCATGCCATCTCCGCATCAGGGGGCACCAGTACACCATGCATCAGAGCATACGCGAGTTCTGGGCCAGAATATGGTGCGGGTGGGAAGAGGAGGGGAAGATGTGTAGATAGATAATGCGCTAGGGTATGCGCCGAGCCTATTTAGTAGCCCGATCAGTCTCAACCAGCAGTCCCGTAGAGGGAAACCCACCATCTTCAAGGTTCGGAGGGACAACATCTTGCATCACGGGCCCATCAGGTAAATACAACCTAACTGGGACACTGCGAACGTTATAAGCGTTTTCACGGTCCGGCGCACTCTGCGGGTCTACGGATGGCGGCCGTGTATGCATTGATGGATTCGAGGAAGGTGGTGGAGAACCTGACCGCGCAGGTGCGGTTGTAGGCACTATCTTTGATGCGACGCGCCAATAGTCATCAAAGTTATCTGGAAATAACGAGCAAAATGGGGCATGCTGAGACGCACATACGCGCGGTGAAAAAGCCGACTTACGTTCTTTGATGCCTTCCCAGATACCATCCTGGTCTTGCTTCCGAAGACCTGTCATGCGCTTCGTGTTTCCCCATCGTACGAAGTCTGCCTCCTTGAGCTGCCCCATGAAGGCTTGTTTGCACGACTCGGTGGAGGGCGAGAGAAGAAGTTTCTCTGTGGGAGGTGATGCAAGGTGGAGAATGAGCTTCAAGGGGGTCACTTGCAGATTGTAATGCGATGTGGATGTCTGAGACGGAGGCCGAATTGAAGCAGAGATGGTGTGATTATCGTAGATCAGCCCTAACGGCCAGTGCCTACCAGAAGATCATGTTCAGGATACATTGTATACCACACTACAAGGGTCGGAACTAACCACTTCAACAGCGTGCCTTCCTCGCTCTCAAACCACCACTCTTCCTCCTTGAGTATCTTCCCAGCTGCCTCATCGAATACGACATCCATCAAGAACCGCCGTATCTCAGGCATAAGAAGAGGCAAGTAACTGACGCGAGGAGCTTGAATATAGTAACATTCTAGGCCACGATCGGAATTCGCTGGCAACTCTTTCGAGTCCACACGAATTTCAAGGGGGATGGTACCCTCCCATGTCAGACGGCGAAAAAGGGTTGTTGATGCTGGAGTTGAGTTCGCAGATGGCTGACCATGATGACGCGTAGTACCGTATGCAGACATCAGAACTCCGCCGAGATGACAACGGTTTGCAAGAAACGCCTCAAGTAGAGTAGCAGCAGGTGGGTTCCAGTGCTGGCTGGCACAACGTTATGATTTGTTTCACGTGACTCGACGCGCCTGATATGTACTGGTGTGTCCTACTAGTAATTATAAGTACTAGCGCGCAAAATACCATGTCGTGCCAGCATTAATGTCGCTGGACTGGTTCAAATCGGTGCCAAAGCCATGTTAGAGCATTCCCACCATATTCACAGGACACACAACAACTCTGTCAAGACCCTTGGCTTCGAGACGGATATCACAAGAACGAGATGCATGTCATCCCTTGTTTTCCCGATGAAATTCAAGGCCTAATGAAGTTTGAGAGTACAAGTAATCACAGCATTCTGGATGCCTTTGGAAAGACCACACTGACTCACCTCTGGCTTCATCCGCACCAATCAAGAACGATGCACGATGCACTTTCTTCTACTAATCGCCGCCGCCGCCTGATTTATGAACCGTTTAAACGGCGACGCATTCCTCATCCCGCTCAAATGAGCAAAGATCTTCCAAGGGTCGCAGGTGGCACATTCAAGATGTTTCGTACCGGTCGTCGACTGTCCCATATCGTTGTCTGATAGATCCATTCAAAAGAACGATTTAGGAGCTCGACGGATGAATCCATGATAGAGTTTTGATGTGCTCGCCGCTACCAGGGTTATGGACGTATGAAAACGAGGGTCAATTTCGACTGCCAGGAAGGTGAAGGACGAGTATCAGCCCCAAAACCTCGAACTCCGACGGCAAGATCCTCGGCGCGATCAGGGCTGCAGCAAAGGCATTATGCCACATGGGAGGTCACCGTGACTCCATATTCCAGCAAGATTCGGACAATTCAGGACCTTCTTCCCAGCTTGCCGCGAAAGAAAGTGTCGGTCCGGCGTCGCCACATGAATTCAATTATCGTGAGTAATGTACCGTCGAGTCGGATATAGGGCACCGAGCGGAGTCGTCGATCAGACAGAAGAACATTCAGAAAGGCAGCCGGCATCAGTGTATCATGATCGTCAACAGGAGTCGTTCCGAAATCCTTGATGAGTGGCGTCACATTCATGATACCTTAAGATAGATGTTCATATCCGCTTCCATCATGAACGATCACTGAGGACATGGACTTCCAGCTCAGTCGGGAGCGTAGTCAGAAAAACATCGCCAGCGGGCCGCATAATGCAAGCTTGGACTTGAGTTGCCTGGCAGCTGTTAAGTCGCCTAAGTGACTATCCTTGCATCACGAACGTTACAATGATAAGTAGCTCAGATATAGATACATATATATATAGATTAGACGTACGTGTAAATCAAACAGTCCATCGTGAATCATACACTGACAAGCGGTGAGTTTAATCTGGTTCTGACAACCTCTGATAATGTTTCCACTGCGGAAATAACGTTCTGAGGCTCTGAATACTTTCTCAGGACATCTAGCACCCAGTCTATTCGCTCATCAAGCGTCTCGAGGGCAAACCTGTCCAGCGGGATATATTCAAGCGTCAACTCCGCGAGGGCTGGTAAGATTTCCACACAATCATCGTTGCCTGAGAGATACACGCTAGGGAACGCATCCCATGCACCAGGTACGAGTGGCGATAAATTTTCCCTTGAGAACATATCACTGAGCGGAAGTTCCAAGGTCATCGAAACAGCCGTGATCCGCAGGAAGATACCGGCAAGGTAGAATGCGTGAGGGTTGCTGTCCGCGGCTTCGGCCATAAGGCTGATGCACCTGTTCATATGGTCGTCTTGGGAAAGGCGACAGCACCATGCAGGATTCTTTACGAGGGCAAATAGGAGTTTCAAGTAACAGCCATCACGTCCTTCGTCGAATATGACATCGTGACTACCTTCCACACTAGCATCTTCACTAGGGGAGATAGCGGTGAGGATTGCGGGGGAAAGCGCGAGTACTTTCTCCCGTAAACTGCCATAGCCATCTATATCTTCCATAGCAGCCAGTAGCGTTTTTCGAGTTTCGTATGTAGCACGCAAAGCAGCATAACGCAACCGGGCAGGCTGTTCCAGTCCCATGGATGACAAGAGGATTTCGAGATAAACCGCCTCTTTTGCCCGACTTCCGAGACTCCTCATAGCACTAAGTGCTAGGAGCGCATCCGCAAGAGTATCCTCCACTTCATAACCCTCGAGCTCTCGCAGTTCGCAGATATAGTCGATGAGCCAATCAAAATCATGGGAAGAACGAGTGTCATGCGCCCAGCTAAATTCTCCATACCAATATAGAAAGGAGTCGTCTGGCTGGTAGATGTTTCCGAGAGGGCCTTGAGGGATACATATAGCTGTATGAAGCGCAGCTCCTGCTTCGAACAGGCGTCTCTGTATGTCTTCTGAGTCCTCAGTTTCGTTGTCGGATATCACCGAGCATTCGAGGAAAATTTCTTGGCAGCAAGCAAGGCCCGCTCGGAAAAACGAGCCGTCAAGCGGAACCGCGCGGGTCAGCTCAATGATGCGAAGGGCATGGGGGAGACATTTCTTGGCTCTGGAAGCGTAGTGTTGTGGGTGTGTTCCATCAACGCAGTATTGTAGACAGGCGAGGAGTTTAGTGACAAGAACATCGATAGCAGCGCTTTGGTCGTAGTCAGATAGACGATCTAACGGAAACAAAGCAATTGGCACACCTTTTGTCAACCTTCACGAGTACCGTTTTGTCGACATTTAGCCCGAGCAAGATGCCAGCGAGAAGTGTACAATTAGCAAGCACTTGGGAGGACGGGGTTTTGTTCGGTACTTTGGCTTCAAGGAGCATCGAGATTATGGTCAACGCTAAATCCTCCATCTGCGCGAGCTCGTCGATGTCTTGATGAAGCAGGAAAACATATGGAAGGACTTGAGAGAGCCACAACAAGGTAGCATCGGATGCGGAAGAGAATGTTGGTGTATCTCGGAAGAAACGATATGTGTAATCAGCTATCCACTTCTGCCCAAGGTTAATCTTCAACGCATAATCAGTGTCCAGCGATTCCAAGCTGAGGAGGTGCCAGAAGTGAAGATATCTAGGTTGAGAAGGATATTGTGCAGCGGAGTAATACTCCCCGTCCAGTCGAAGATATTCCCTTCCACTGAGATGGACGAGAGCTGTTGCACAAGCTAAAGCTCGTTCTTTCGCTGGCGCTAACAGCCGATCCTTCGTATCGAAGCAGCTTCCAAGCGCACGATGCAAGAGAGAGATTATTCCGGAAACATCAAAGTCAAATGGCCATTCAACTTCGGGGACTAGGTGACACGCTGCAATGAATACGTTGGGATCCGTGGAAGTTTCGAGCAACCATTTTACGGAAGGAGCATCCGAGGATGCGACGGAAACGGCTGGGAATTCGTAGGACAAAGAAATTACGGGAAGGGATGGCTCTGTTGCTGTAGAGGGAAGTTTGCCGAACTCGAGATCGCAGATCGCGGGGGCACGGGACTGCGCAGATAAATGAGATCGGAGAGCTCGAATGGAACGCAGACAGGAGCTGAGAATTGTCCGATGGAGAGCAGATAGTATACTTCTAGCGCTAGCGAGTCTCGTAAGAAGCGACTTCCCGAGCGCCACACCTAGCCTAATGTATCGCGAGGCATATCGCAAATGGCATAGATCATATAACTGAACCACGCGGACTCTTGTGAGTTGCCAAGTAAGTCTGATGACAACAGACACAGGCGTTTGAAAGGGACAGTCTGAGGACATGAGGGACACGAAGACGGTGAATCCATAAAGTGCAACACCAAACGATGTGATGCAGATTATAACACGTGCGATGGTCTGCTGCTGAGACCACATGTTGATACTGAGGGAGGCACCGAAAAGGAACAATGAAACTTGCAATAAAGCCGGGAAGGACTGGACCACAGCATCAAAGTACCATGTCCTTAGTGCTTCCATCTTCTGTTGCCGTCGTCTTCCACGCTCCTCTAATGAACCATGACCGTGTCTGTTGGACTTGTAATAGCCTAGCCACTGTTTGCCCAGAATTGCGCCAAAGGCAGCAAAAAGGCTGAGTAGAAGACTGGCGTAGGCTAGGCTTTGCGCCCATACATTACTAGATGAGTACCCTGCTGGTTGCGGAAGCGTGATACTCTGGGGTGCTGAAGTACCATTTGCCGCGAGCAATATGAGTTGGATCAGCAGTGCGTTGGTGGTGTCCGCTGCGTTAGGCTGTGATGCAATTATGAAGGAGGTGGTGACAGCTGAAAAGAGACCCGCCTGCAAAATTACATTGGGATGGTTCGCAACTGTTCTGAGGAATGAAACGCACAAAAGTAGGAATGATGTCGATATCACCATTATACCGCCCCAGGAACTCGCTGTCGACCTCCTCTGCGACCACCTCATATGTCTCCCAGAACTGTAATCGAATGTCCTTGTCCACTTTCTCCGCTAGTTCTGAGCGCTTAAGGACGTCAAGAATTTCATTCTGCTTCTGGAGAAGACTGCATTGGAAGACATTCAGTTCGCAACAGCTCGAGTGAATAGCGTTCAAGAGTCAACTGAGCTACTCACGAGCTGAGGACCTCCGATTGCTTATCGTGTTCCATGGCGCACCCAACGAGGTGCTTGTTCGGAAATAAACTCGACTGACATCGCCATCATCAAGTCTAAAATTTCCACAGTAATCAGGAACGACATCATGAAGATAATTAGTAACTGTCAGTGTCCTGCGTCAAGTGTACCAGCGCATCAACGACATCGATCACTGCCTGCGGCTTGATGGACCCGTTCAAGAGGAGAAATGTCTGGCACAACTGCACCGTGATCCTGGAGTAGTTTGAGGACTGACAGCGTGGGCGGCGCGGAACTCGGCAACTTCGAGCGATCCGACTGTCTGGCGCCTGAGTCGGAGGCTGGTGCTCTCCTCCGGTTCACAATGTCGTTCGTCGTACTCTCCCGCTCAACACTCCGCCATGTAAGCAACAGCACACGTTTCTTCTCCACCAGCTTGCGTGCTCAGCGCGAATATGCCAATGTCCTTGTCTCACGGCCCAGCCCAGGCGTGGCACTCATCACTCTGAACAGACCCAAGGCACTTAATGCGCTCAATGCGGCGCACTTTCAAGATATATCTGATGCGATGAAGGAGGCTGATGAGGATGCCAGTGTGGGTGCTATGATTCTCACTGGGTCAGAACGCGCGTTTGCGGGTGTGTTTTTCAGTCATTCGGATCATGGACAAGACTAGAAATGTTCATGCACAGCTGGTGCGGACATTAAGGAGATGAAGGACAAGTCTTGTGAGTATCTCTCCTTAGTGTTTGAATACTTTCTGACAAAGTCCCCCGAAGTCGCGGAAGCCTACACCACCAACTTCCTCGCTAATTGGGAAGTTATCCCTAAGCTCAACAAGCCTGTTATTGCAGCTGTCAGCGGTTACGCCGTATGTCTTCGAAATCCACTATCAGTTATTGTATTTTCATTCCGGTCCCTTCCTTCAGCTCGGCGGTGGCTTGGAGCTTGCATTGCAGGCTGATATTCTTCTCGCAGCACCTTCAGCACAACTTGGCCAGCCAGAAGTCAACCTCGGAGTCATCCCTGGCGGCGGCGGGACCCAACGTCTTGCACGCCTCATTGGTAAATCGCGTGCCATGGAACTTGTCCTCACAGGACGAATAATCGATGCGGACGAAGCAGAACGCTGGGGCATCGTACGAGTTGTACGAGAGGGTAGTGTCGTCGATGAGGCCGTGAAGGTAGCAAGTGATATTGCAAGCAAGGGACGTATCGCAGTGGGTGCAGGCAAGGAGGCTGTGAATGCAGCATTTGAAATGAGCCTCGCTGAGGGGTTGAGATTTGAGAAGCGGTTGTTCCATGCCTTGTTTTCAACCAAGGATCAGAAGGAGGGTGAGTATCTTTTCTTTGTTGTCTAACTAGGTTTTGCACTGACCCCTTTCAATTTCGCCAGGTATGGCTGCTTTTGCTGAGAAACGCAGGGCGGAGTGGACGCACTCATAAGGGGGGCGTTCCGTATATTATAAGAGGAACCCCGCTCGTCAATACTCCCGTGTTATCCTGTATTGACCCGCTTTGATTCTAGTGTTTAGGTCCGATTTTTCAATAACACAGCCTGATTTTACATCATTATGGTGCCCAGCTGTAAAAGACGAGGTCATTCTGATCATCGACTTATCGGCCTTCAGTCAGATAACGCATGTTCGCAAACTACCTCAGTATTTTGTGGCAAGATCCAACGCCATTCGTCCTCTAAAGTACTCCTGGCGGTCGCATTTCTTCTGCAAACGGACTTCTGGTTCGATTTTGGAATTGCCAACCTCACAAGCACGTCGCCACTGGAGCTACCTAATTTTCCAGCGCAGGGATACGAGGGTGTGTTTTTTCTAGCTGTAAACGGTGAAGTAAGCACAAAGCAGCTCGTGCGACAAGGCAGTGGACAACATTCGCGAAGATCTCGCAAGTGGGACCAGCGGTGGTTCCCAGCATAAAACAGAGACCAGCGAAGACTTCACAAGCGCGATCAGCGGTGGAAGCCATCCTACAAGGAACTGCTCCCGAAGACCAGCGTGAAAAGAGGTGAAGTCATCGATGGATCGTGGAGGTTTTGGTGCATCTTCGGGATACGAGAAGGTGCGTGGAATTCGAGAATTTGTTGCACGCACGTTAACACGACCGAAGTGCAAACATTGATGCGACGAGTAGAATAGCTTGGTTGGCTGCCTAATGGTGCATTACGAGCTTGTCCCCTTAATCCGTGACAGTCGTATTTACTTGTCAACAACTCTGGCAATGTTTTTCAACCATGTTGTTGCTGATCATTCGGCAACCAAGTTATTGGGCCTGGGAGCTCAGAGATAACCTCCTTGGTGTTGGCTCAATTGCGTAGGAAACCCAAAAAGTTCAATGGAAAGCCATGCAAGTCTTTTTACGTCTGCTAGTCTGTCCGTTTTCTCCAAGATTCAGTGACATTAAACTTACTTACTTTCACTAGCCTCACTACCACCCACCCACCTAGCAAAATCACTTGAGGCCACAGGAAAAGCCAAGAGGCTGGGAAAACTTGAGATAGCACCAACACTTTCAGAATCCAAGTGTAATACTGTCCCACATGACGTTCTCACACCGCAACAACGGGAGAGCCCACATAGGTGGAGGACGACTCCTGAACCGGGAACTATCCCAAAGCGCCGGGCACTAACTGACAATGCTGATGCTGTCAGCCGCTGCCTCAAGCAAAGTCCTTCCCACTCGATTCTCTTCTCCACCCTTGATGCCTGGGTTGTTGCAGAGTTTACAGGAGACACTAGGAACGGAAGCAAGCCCGACTGCAATTAAAGCATCCTTAATGAAGTATTTATTCAAATAACACGACAAAGGCGAGAAGTACAAGGAGTTCCTTCTTGCCAGCTAGACAGGATCCGTAAAGTCGATGGCATACCTCCTCCCCGTACTTCAGGATCTCAAACGCACGGAGCGCGAACAGTCCAACTCTATTTCCCACCATTCATCTCGCAAGCCTCTCAATCCACGTGCGCTCGTACTTGCACCTACGCACGAACTAACTCGCCAACTTGCGAGCTTTGCGAAGAGCTTGTCCCATGTCATCAAATTGTGCGTCATGTGCGCTAGCAAGGCCGTTACACCAAGCACGACCAAGTCTAGTGGAACATCTTCGAATATGAAAGGAAAGTTGGAGGAAGCTGGCGCTGAGTTCGTTATCTCGAAAACTTTTCGTGGGTCAAGACCGGTAGATCTACTAGTTGGCACTCCAATGAAGCTTTTTGAGATGGAGTGTGGGAGAGGCTGGAACTGGGAGGAGCGGGCGCGAGAATGAGCAATGAGGATAGGGAAGAAAGCCGAAGAGCACGAAGATGCAAAGGAAGAAGACGGGGGCGATAAAAACCCATCGCGAGAGTCCTGGATTGACGAACCCGAGATGGGCATGGAGAACGTGCAGTGGGTAGTTGTAGACCAGGCAGACCTCTTGTTCGGTGGGTATCTAACTCGAGATACACGCATTTACCGACACTATGCAGATCCGGGCTTCCAAGAATCCACTTGCATGCTTCTTGCACAGCACGTGGATCGCCTATTCCAGTGATCCCTTCCTCAGCCCTATCCTCGACTCCGGATTCAGAAACATCCGCGCAACCAATCTCCTACCCATGCAACTTCCTTCTCACCAGCGCAACAATCCCCACATCCATTTCTACCTATCTTTCAAACAACCATCCATCCCTCACTCGCCTTGCATCCCCGTGGCTGCATCACCTCCCCTCGACCCTCCGCACAGAACACACCTCATGGACAGGCGGCAACAAAAGCGCAGACATCTCACACCGCATCCGTCGTCTATGGGCCGAAGAATCAATGCGTAGCGCTCACCGGTAGTGCCGACGCGCGGAAACGAGGGTCAAATCACCACCTTAACGGGTTCTAGAAGATGGGCGGGCCTGAAGCGGCGGGACCGGGATTGTCGGATCCTGCCCAGATGCCTCATGTGCTTGTTACGACGTCGTTGCTTTCGCGAGTGCTGGATTTTTCGCCGATGATGAAGCACGTGTTCATCGTTGATGAGCCGAGGATTATGATCGATTTTTTTTGCATCGGGCT
>QFEN01000774.1:15442-81346 GCA_003316125.1 Auricularia polytricha
AATCTGTTATCTTCTCAATCCTAGATGACCAATGTCTCGTCCCAGTACTACGGTTATGGTGCGGCTATTGTCCATTAAATCAGTTGCTTTCGTTGATCTACGTTTCTCCTCCTGATAGTTGCATTGACATCGCTTTGGGTGAGTCATAGAGGTTTGAATTTAACTCACATCCTAATCACAGCGTTGTGGCTCCTTTGATATAGCGAGTTTTTGTGAGTCTGGTGTCACTATGCCCTACTCGCATACTGACTGCGCGTCTCACACTTCACTAGGTCTAGTGTTTCTGACGATGTTTTCCGCCGAGTGTGGGTCCACCAATCGAATTAGCTAGTGGTGATTCTACATTCTAACATCTGGCGGTTCAGGCATCTTCTTACTGAGAACATTTGCATTATGGCAACGGGGGAAAAAGTTCGCGGTGGTCTTGGTCATCAGCGTCATTGTGAGACCAATAACCGGAGGCTGCAACCGACTCCAACTTGAAATAACGCCGTCTGACTCATGCTTCACAGGCCTATTTAGTGCCAATAATTGTCTGCTTTCACGAATTTGTTTCATCGGTGTCAGGTATGTGTACCTTGCTTTACCTGCTCAGTTGTTAACCATGATTTCTTCATCAAGGAGAATGCTGGATCCCTGGTCTGGATACGAAGGCAAGCTCTGCAATCATTGTGGTGTACTGCTTGCTAGTTGTTGCCGAGTTGAGTCGGTATCAGAAACTGCTACTTACAGAGGCGCGAACTGACTGATGCCTTTGCATGCACGCAATTTCAGAAATATTGTTGTTTGTGCTGTATCACGCTGTTGACAGTCGTAGCAGTGGTTTGGGATCCGGTAATCTTATGCGTGGTCTCATGCAGCATAACCTACTGTACTTCGGTTGCAGCTTTGGTTGGTGCTCAAATAATTTTCGAATATTTGCTTGCTAAGCGGTACAGCTTTTTCTCTTGGTATCGTTCTCACCACAATCTTCCTTCCGGTAAGTTACTACCATCACTCCAAGCCGCACCGTTAACACGGGGCCTAGTTTCCAACGACACGCATGGTTGCAGAGTTTGTCTATTCCCAATTTGGAGGAGATGATTACTTATTCAGCGGCAGGTCTCAGGCTGTCGCTCAAGCTCTCTTGGTCACACGAATGCACAGGGACCTCTGGGGATTGGACCGTGCCTCTTGTGACATGTACGGAGAAGATATGTCTCTCACAACGTTCATGGCTACAGCCCCAGATCTCATGTGACGGCATTTACACCGACCAACGAAGAGACGGTACTTGCTACTCGCAGACTCTCAGACAGGGCGGGAGCAACAGACAATAGACGATCTTATCACACCATATAGACAAGTGGATTTGAATAAATTAAAGGTGTCGTGTCAGGTTGAACACGCGCCTACTCACTGCGGATTACTTACCTCGATGTTTTCGAAGCACCCAATACATGATCGCATTATTCACGCAGTCCGTAAGGCGCCAGACCCGTCCAGCTCCTGAGCACCTCCGGCAATCCACCAAAAGCCGGTTTTTTACTAGCATTGTCGCTCAAATGCTCGATCGAAGGTCGTTCCTTAATATTATCAACAAACTCAACCCCGATGCGGCGCGGGCCTCAGGAGAAACATGCGGTCTAACAGAAGCTAAAGTAATAAGTGAAACCGCCAGGCAATAATCAAGAGTAACAAGAGAGGTATGTTATGCTCATCAAGTATGAACATATATGAACAACCAGTCCTGTGTGCGCGAACACTTCATTTGTTTCTATCCCGAATGTGATCCGCAAGACATATGCTTCGTGCAATGTGCCTCGTAAACACCTCGCCACTAGAAACCATCAGTGATACCCCCCAATACTTGCCGGGACCTAATACCCACCGGCAGAAGCATCGATGTCATCACCGACCGCATCACACTCGCCGGGGGTAGGCATCACTGACTGCTAGGATTAATCAGATTTCATAATTGCTAATTCACCATGTATACTGGCACCAGGGCGAGATACTGTAAACCAGTTTGCTGAATATCTTCAGCGAACTAGGTTATGGTCTCAGATGACAGCAGGTGCCACATAATCAAATTCATTGGAAGGCGTAAGGTTGACACATAAGGACCTCATGGTGAGGTTGAAAGGCAGTCTTGGGCGCATCAGCTGTGTGATCAAAAGGCCGCTTCCAAGTCAAGCTTGGGGTAGAGTCCAGACCAGCTAGAAACAAAAGGACAGAAAGGATCCTTAAGTACGTGCCTTCTGGCTGCGACCAGCCGCCTTACACGACGATATTAGGAAGTGGGTACGACGGCGCACTGCCAGTGAGTGCTTGAGTGCTTAAGCACTGAGAAGGATAGAGAATTTGAAACTGAATTTCCCATACGAAGTTCCGTGTCCGCTAAGCGCTCGGGACCACACTATAGTGCTACCTTTGACGATATTAGACTTTGACTTTATTTCAGGGAATTTCCCACTCGAGACCCAAAAACAGTGATGATAAATTTCTTATCTTCGATGTCCCCATGGACGAATCTCTGCATGTGCAGGCTCGAGCAAGAGACTGGCTCTAATAATGGTGTGGACGATGGGAAGTTGATCACCGCAGATCGCTGGATTATATGCAACCAATTGGATTGTACAGCATACTTACTTCGCTGGTTAATACTACAGCTTGAAGGTGGATGATGAGTACACCTACATTTCCAATTCTGCTCTGATAGCTTTCTCAAACTTCGCACAATCAACCACTGTGCCTTCTCTCCTGCTTGCCTCAGCAGCAAATATGGTGAGATGACTCTTGAGCACCTCGGAGACATCAGTCCCCAGTAACTCTTGATTGTTCGTGCGCACGGCTTCGATAAAAGTACTGATAAGACCCCGGTCTCCACCTCCGTGACCACCACCTTCGTTCTTCGGGTGGTGCGTCGTCTTACGCCCTGTGCGGAAGTCTGTGACAGTAAAATTGTTCATATCACCAACTATCTCGCCGTGCGTGAAGTGCAATCGTGTCTGGCGGTCGCAAATCAAGGAGGTGTATGCCACCATCGTGAATGAGACGGTGGCCCCTGATGAATATTCGATATTTACAACCTAGAAATATGGTATCAATATACCGCCTTGCAAAGGAAAATTGGGTTGCACCTGATGGTCACAAACATCGTTATCACTCTCGTATACGCATTGTCCGTAAGGTCCATTGCGCAGAGCATCAATGATATTCTCTATGTCTGGTATTCCATCCACAATAGTGCTGGCTGGCCAGTGGGTATTTCCGCGAGAAACAGGTTCCAGGTATACTGCATGGATCCACTCAGTTGATATCAAACGAAGTTAGAGGGGATCTACTTTTCTTTGCACTGTACGGGCAGTCTTGTTCTACTGAGCATTCTAAGCAGCGAACTGCAGTGCCTGCTGCAAGAGGTTTCTTCTCTTTACGGAAATGCTGTAAAGAGCCGAATGAAGAGACTCGCGTCGGAGTCGCAGGGGAAAGCCAGTGACAAAGGATGTCTACGTCACTTGCGTACCCGATTAATTAGGATCCCATGCGTGGTGAAACAGGCTTGCTTACTGGCAGCCCTTGGTCATGAGAGAAAAAGAACTCTCAGATTCTTTCTTCCAATGGCCCCGAACGTAAGAGTGAGCAAAGTGAAAGTAACCAACTGGCTCGATGTGAACCACGTTGATCAGTTCACCTAACCGTCCCGAACGGACCACTTCGGTGACGGCCTTGCTGTAAGGGGAGTAGCGCAAGACTGCCGAGCGCGGGGTTTGAAGCTTGTAGCACAACAAGGGATATTACTCACCATGTCCTATTCCGTAGATGATACCAGCATTCTTAACTGCCTTTTCCATGTCAAGGCAGTCTCGCAGGCTTGTAGCCATGGGTTTCTCGCAAAGTATATGGTATCCTTGGGCTGCGAACGCCGATACCACTTCACAATGCATGTGGTCTTGCACTGCAACAATTACTGCGTCCGCAAGGCGCTTCCCGATAGTTTGAATGGTATCAGCGGAAGCCTTTAAGAGCTCCTGCCAGGTATTAAACACGAGGGTCTGATCGAGCTTATGATTACGGGCAAAGATATCGCGGGTATTTGGCCTCGGATCTGCAATAGTGACTACCTTGCACTTCTGCGGATGATCAAGGGCATATTCAGTATAGTTCTGCGCATAAGGGTCAGTGCACTTAGAGACAGAACATGAATGACTTCATACAGTCCCTCTCTGACCACAGCCGATGATAGCCAACGTAACGGGCTCATTCGGCAGGGGCGTCATAGTTGCAGAAGGAGAATCGTTGGACCTGAGGTTCGAACGAGACCACGGGGACTTGATAGGGTGCAAACGCAACATGTGGCCGCTTGATGGTCCGATATCGAATACTATATCTGAACAGAATTAAGCGCAGGGCCTTATAATATTAGACCATGAATCATATCAGCATTCTGTCGTGGTCGCAGTCGTGGTTGTAGTAAAAGGTTCACAGTGAGCCGTCTGGAATTGGGATGCCTCGCTTACTTCCACGTCTGCTCAAAATCTTGCAAGATGCCCCAGAGCCCAGCTTGTTGAACAATGGACATACGCGCTACAAAAAGCGTGTTTCCATGAAAAATACTATCCCAGAGATGCCTACTTTCTCTTCAGAGGGCAGGGCTCGCTCAATTTTGTTCGATGACGCGAACCCGATCACCAAAGGCCATCTTTATAACAGACATAAGTCACTACCACCCAGGGTTCGACTCGTGAAGCCCTTACAAGATACCGGGGAGCATGACCACCCGCGGGAAATGACAGATGAGGAACGCGAATGGTGGTCCAGCCCTTACCGTGCGTTGGCTACACCGTTTCTACTGTCTGTCTACTAATCGTTCTGATGTAGTCAGAATGCTCGCATCGCCGTTACGAGAATGTCAAATAACGCGTAAAAAGCTACCCCGTGGTGCGTGAATAGCCAAGCTCATGTTGCACCTCCTTCATTACCCTCCTAGACTTTCTCATCCGTCTGGCACCCGTGCGCCTTCCAGCTTCTCAGGGAGTACGTGAACAGCAGACATTAGTTCCAGATGGCGTTGAGCATCCTAAATTTAACCCTCGTCGATCAACGCCTGCATGTTATATTGTATGCTGGAAGGATGCCGTTCCATATGCAACTACCAGAAGTGCGTGACGAGTTACAGCTTCATTCCCGTTTCAACTAACCTCTTACTAGTCCCGCTGCGCAAAATCTCCCAGAACTTGACCGTGCCCCCTCTGCTATCAATGCGCATCGCTTACCAGCTCCGTTTACGAGTCCTGCAGGAACTGGACCTCCTTACTAAAAGACTTGCTGCGAACCATTTGCACGATCCTGCGGCGACGGTGCTCCGAAGACTCACTCGTTCCGAATGGAACGTAGTTCGACAAACCAACTCGATACCTTACAAAGATGCAGTCGCTCTGATGGTAGTACCCCCAGTCAACCAGAACCCAGATACAAAGGAGAAGCCACAACCCTCCACACAGTTGAACATAGCTGATATCGTACAAAACGATGCTGACCGCTCGGAAAACTCATCGCGGCGTCTTCCTCCTCTCTCCGTTCTCCATTCAGTCACGGACGATGATCTAGGTTCTCCTCTTCTTCCAAATGCGCAAGTCCCTCTCTACCACGGTCTCTCCTTGTTCCCTGCCCGACCACAGCGTGCAGCACTACATAAAGCACTCTGCAAACTACTTGAGGCGGAGCGTAGAGCGCGGTCGCGCGCACTTCCGGCTTCTGATTCTTCCCAGTATGAAAAGCCTGCGCGAGCCCGCGGTGATGCCAAGGGAAGCCATGCGTTCCTGTTGTATTCGAACCAGCATACTGCCAATCGAGCGGATGTCGTGCCTTTGGCAATAGCTCTATGGAGATTGCGGATGTGGGAGGGGCAAGCTTACGGGGACGCTGTTGAAACGAGTCACTGGGAGGTCGGTGCAGGATGGAGGTTGTCTTGGGCAGGTCAGATGTACTGAACAGCCACACCGAGTGTCGTATAATACTCAGCTATGACATTTGATCGCAAGCAATATTAATCAGGATGCATATTTGCAAGGAAAAGACTATGTGATTTTGCCGAAATCTACACATTTACTCGACAGCCATTGCCACCGGCTCCAGGCCCTTCTTCACCGGCACTGACAGTACCTCACGACCTGCCCAGAACTTAGGGAGTTTGTCGCCGGGAACAAAGAGCCGCTCGACGCCGTCCTCCGTAATCACACACATGCGGATAACACCTCCTGATGAGCCGTCTCTTGCCATCGCAAGTGCAAGGGCTATGCGAAATAATGAGATAAAAAGCAGAAAGGTGATGGTGGGCCAAGCACGCACTGTTTTCAACGAACTCAACGGTCTCGTCCCGTCCCCACCCATCTTGGTATGTGGCATCACAGTAACCGTATACATATGTTGAACCAGAGCCTGCAAACAACGATATAACCAACTCGGTGTCGAAAATGAAACATGCAAGACGCACCTCCAATGGCCCACGGCTGACGGAAGAGCCCTCCACCTAGGGGAATGTTATACACACTAGGACCGACCTCCTTATCCCACCCAGCAACGATAATACCCGCACTGAGAGCATCCTTGTTATCATAGCAAATATCCTGGAACATGCCAGCAGCCGACGAAACTGGAGGGTGGGAGCCATTGATCTGTCTAATAGTGTTCAGTACAAGTAAATTAGTGGCTGTTGAGATACAGAGACCTACGTATATAGCTGCAGGTAGGAATGTACCATATCTGCGACTGCTTGCGTGTCAGCTGCAGATCCTGAGCGACAGCAGTATATCCGATCGTGGACATGAGTGAGCTTGTCTGTTACACGATTGGCCTTGAGTTTATAGAGATGAGTAAAATGAACAATGGGTGAGTAGGAGTGCGCACGATGTAGCTTCCAGTCGTTGTACGACTGTCGGCGCCGATGACGACGCCCTTGTCGAATTGGACTGCCATAATGGAGGTCTAGTCTGCATTAGCGATAATAGAAAAATGATTTGGATGTTCATACCCCAAGGTTGACCTCTCCGCTCTTGAGCCTGTTCATATCTATGCGATCCATGCTGCTGTCGTCGTCGTGTGTTATGAAGGATAGCAATGTCGATCTTTAGTTGTGGCTGAGTAGTGACCGTAGCGCTGACGCGTCTCGACGCGTGTTCTCTACTTGTTTTGTCATTTCCATTCATCGAAACTTGTAACTTTTGTTATAGTCACAATGGCTTCACAGAAATTGGCTACATTATACAACGAACTACAGCGTGCATTTGATGCGCGGCCGTCAGATCTGAAGAAATGCGGGACGCTGCTGGCTCAGCTAAAGGTGTGCCCAAGATAATCCTAAGGCTTTATGTATGATTGACTTTATGCTAGGTTGGCTTGATAGAAGCAGGTTTATTGATCCCCCAAGGAGAAACAAATCTCCATGACTTGGTCGTCGCTCGTACGTCAGAACGGTCTGTAATGTGCTATGCATTGACAGTGGGACAGGTGACATCCTCGAAATCGGCGTCTTCTGGAGTATAAGAGCGGAAGACGTCCCTTCGTTCGACAGATACTTCTCCCAGCTGCACACTTTCTACACGGACTTCAGGTGTGCATAAGTATCTTTTCTAGATTTGCATTTCCTCACGGGCATCAGATCAAGCCTCCCTCCATCGAAGCGTGAATTCGCAGTCCGGGGCTTGAACCTCATCCGTCTTCTCACACAAAACCGCATCGCTGACTTCCACACCACCCTCGAATCACTTCCCCTTCCTGCTGATGAGATCAACACAAATCCATACATCAGACATCCAGTGAATCTCGAGCGCTGGCTCATGGAGGGGAGCTACAGCAAGGTGTGGAATGCCCGTGAGGAGGCACCAGCTGAAGAGTACAAATTCTTTGTTGACAGCCTTATGGGCACCATTCGGTGAGCTATTTTCTGCTGGTCTGATCAATGTCACTGAGGGTTATTGCCAGGAATGAGATTGCTAGCTGCGAGGAGGCGGCTTACGATAGCCTCCCTTTGAAAGACGCTGCAACTCTGCTATTCTTTCCCTCACAATCTGGGCTATTGGTGTTCGCCCAACAGGTGGGCACTTTTGGGTTCCTGGAGCCTTCCCTTACTAATCTTATTTACAGCGCGGTTGGCAAGTAGATTTGACGGCTGGCATGATAACATTCGCAAAGAAGAATGTCGAACAAGTAGAGATTCCAACGCAGAAGCTCATTGCAGCAAATCTGGCGTATGCCCGTGAGCTAGAACAAATTGTATAGACACCACTTGATGTTTGGCCCCTTCACACAAATTTCCGGGTGAGCTGAGGAAAATGATATCAAGCGTGCTATTGCCCGAATTACTCAAAGGTCTCTAATGCCTCCTTAGCTTTCCTCTTTGCCTCTTCGAGAAGGTCGGCCGGTACAGGCAAATGAAGGTCGTTCGACTCAGCACCAACCCAAGTCATCTCTAGCTCGAATTCCTTCTCCTTGTTGTCGTCATGGACGAGGTATATTCTGCGGTGCAAGTATTTAGGTGAGAAATAAAAACACATGTGACGGGCGGCGTACATTCTTGCGGCCTCCATCACGGCTTCACGCATCGACAGTTCCGATAGCTTAAGCTTCTCCAGCTCGGTTTTGGCCAGCTGACGGCCTTTGCCGACTGCCGCACCGTGATAACCCTGGCATATTATCAGTATTGAGATATAGATTTAAGTTGCAATGCGCTCACCAGGCAGACACCACTAGGCTCAACAATATACAGTGAAGGACCACTCTTGTCGACGCCGCCAAAGATCGTACTGACGCCGAACGGACGGACAGACGAGTACAAAGTATAGGCTTGGGCATTCCAGCTTACACGATCTGACAGAGCCTGATGATAGTGGATGAGTATGACACACTGGCGTTCCAGCGCAAGGTAATCACCTTCACAGTTAAAGGTTCTCTCCACTGCTTTCGAGTCTCGGCTCCCGAGTCACGAGCCACCTGTGATATTTTCCTGCCATCGGCGAGAAGGCCCGCGGATGCCTTTAATAATCATCGTACATAAGCCCATTGATATATGTACCAGGGCGCTCACCATGCCTATATGTCTGTCTACTGTCTGAATGCGTCGGTTAGCTCCTGGGACAAGGAGCTTGGAGTGTATGAGCTTCTCCACCGCAAGGACGACACCGTCCTTGACGCGCAGCCCAATCGCAGTGCTGATTTAACGGAGCAGACCATTAGCAACAATTAAAGTACTGAAAGAAAGTTCTGATACCCAGAGTTCTCTACCGCCTTGTTGGCGTATTCGACCTAGAATGATAAGATTGAGAACATCGCACAGTTGAATGAGTCTCAACAGTTTGACCTGAAATATACGGCCATCTGGTGAATATGTGCTAGCTGAAAGATCGTAGCCTGTCCCGATAGAAGTCATGGTAGTAAGTATGCAAGTGAGTTGTCCTCGTACGCGCAAGCTCGAGCGCGTCAGCCCGTGGGAAATCACAACCGAACCGGGTCAGGCGCGTTTCTGAGCTGGTTCGACTTCCGTCTCTCCTCACCGACGCGATTCAGTATTGACTATGACCCAAGACGATTGGAGCACGATGCTCGAAGGGCATCCGATATTTACGCTTCCAAAAGGCTTTGGAGGGCCGACAGGACAGACAGAGGAGTCGCTGGAACTTTCTACGAACACGCTGAAGAAATCTATGCTTGAGGGGTGTCTGGAGGATGGGCTCCCCCTCTCAGGACGTCGTCAGGTTATGGTCCTGAAAGACTCTGATCTAATAGTAGCTGCTGGGTACGAACTAAGGATAACTTCTCTTTCGGACTCTAAGCTTGGGAGGAGTACGAACAAGTCGTTCAAGGTATGTGCTAACTCTGACAACCAGATTCTCGTCATAGCTCACCGCCAGGGAAGGTCTTAAACACCCCAAATATCCAATTTGGGATTCACCAACTCGCACTCAATCCGAGCGGGAAACTCATAGCTGTGGCAGGAGCATACCAGGTTGCAGTGGTGGTCCTCCCTCGCGCTGGGTATTCCAAGCTTGTGCCATCTTCTGTGGACTGCAAGTGAGCGGGAGGTTTTAGTATAGATGGCAACATCTAATCTGTTTGCAAAGGTCAATCCAATTAGGATCTTTCTATCATCATTCGCACTCGTCTACCCCCATAGCCAAGATTGAATGGCACCCATGGGGCGAAGCAGGATCCACTCTTATGGTCATGACCGTCGATGGGAAACTAAGGTTTTGTTCATAATTGTGGGTTAGTTTATTCACTGAGCCTTTTCAGAGAGTATGACATCTCGGTTGATACTGAGGAGCCCCAACAAGTCCTGTCCTTTGTTCCCGAGAAGAAGAGCTCGAAGTCATACCTGGCAGAAGACCCGGCCGAGCGCGAGGTTGCATCATTTTCTTTAGGAAAGGGAAAAGCAGATTGGGGCCCACTCACCGTCTATGCCATTATGAGGTCAGGAGACATCTACGCTATATGCCCCTACATGCCCCAAAACGCGTAAGTTTTACTATCTCTCGTGTGACGCAACTTCCTAATCGGTTCCAAGATCTGTACCATCGTCTTACGTTCACGCACTGGAATGTTTCATCTCCGCCAAACAGGAGTTCCTATCTCAGGGAACATCTAGCGGGACGTCAGCCCTTTCGACGTTCTACGACTACCAGCGAAAATATGTCACAGCCTTGTTGAAGCAACTTCCACCAGGGACTGTGTACCCGACAATCTCTCGCTCCTTCTCTATGCACCCTCCTACTACCATCAAAAGCCAACCGATGCGTCAGGGACCTTTCCTCCTACAACCTTCGCCTCGTTCATTGGAAGATAGTGAAGGTGGTGATGCAACGGACATCGCGTATCTTGCGTTTATTCGTGATGACGACGACGACGACGCAGGCGAGACTGAGCGTCTTGGAATTGTCATTGTCACTCATCAAGACGGTAAAGTTGACGTGTGTCTAGACGTGGAGAAAGTCGAGGCACGGTGGGAGAGCAAACAGGTTCGTTTTCGAATTTGTTTGTCACATTGTTATTTATGCATACGAGTCCAGGATAAATCTCAGGACTTGCCCATGCTAGCAGTCTACGAGTGCATAGACTTGGGTTTGATTTCGACGCTGAAACAGACATCGCCTTTGTCATCAGGCACACCCATTCTAGACCTCCTTCAAGCAAACCACCCCGTCTTATTGATGGATCCGATACATGACGATACTGTCTACGTATACCATGCCTTTGGCGTTCATGTCCTTGATTTTGGAGACCTGCTGCAATGTCTCACCAATGGACTCCGCGCAGACGACGACGACGGAGTTGCATTGAATCAAGCGTTGCGAAAGTCGGCAGGCACACATGTCGTGCCCTTGCTAAATACCTATTCAGTGGATCGAAGGTACGGGGATGGATTATTTTTTACGATCTTATAATTCACCAGTTAATAGGTGCTCGAATCCGATTATTGCTATATCTGTACCGAACGACGTCTACCTATCATACAGTATACTGATCCTCACCTCCGTCTTCCGTTTCGCATCATTCCCGCTCAACCTTCGCACTGACCTTTCCCTCTCTCGGACAGCTTCTGATATTCCTGACAAAAACAAGACTTCCGACATGGAGGATTTTCTTGCGCCCATGGAAGGTCCATCGGCGTACGTCTCGCTTTTAGGTACGGAGGCCTTCGTGCCACCTCCAGTGCTCTCGCGTCCCTCTGGACTGCCAAGTAATTCTCGCATCGCGGTCGGGACCCCAAACACCAAAACAGAATTCATGCTCACCCCTGAAACACTGCGATATCTGGGTTCAACAACTGAAGCCTTGACGTCGCAGATCCACGAAATTATCCTCGCATACAAGGCCACGGAAGTACGGGGTGAACTGCAGGCGAAGGAATTTGAGCGACAGCAGCAGAAATGTAGTGCGATGCTCGATCTCATTGAACAACTGAGCAGCTCGCGGAATAGCCAAGTCAAAAAGCGGCTCGAGGGAATACAGGAAGCATATGTGGCTCTGGCATCAAGGCTAGATCACAGACTGCAAACGCTTATGCAGCAAGCATCGCCGAAGCTTAGTGAATATGAGACGAAGTGGTTTGAGGAATTGCGGAGGATGAAGGCGGAGATTGCTGGGGTAGGGAGGTACGACGAGCAATCGCTCGCTGCGCGGACATCACTGGTAATTATTTTCACCAGGGCTTGGAGCTTAGCTGACTATTGTGTAGCTCAAACGCGAGTATGACCGAATGTTGCCCAGCTTGAATGATATGGCTGCGAAGGAGGCAGAGCGGAAGAGGCATTTGAGTGAAAGCGGACTGGGATTATCTCAGGCTTTCCAGTTTGGAGAGCAATCGAACCGAGAGTATGCTTTTCGAATTGGACTAGCAGCTTCTGAGCTAACTCGATTATTATTATTATAGGCGCACCAAGATAGCTGAGCTGGAGGAAGAGATCGTAAAAATGGCGTCGAAATTGGAACTTTCGCTGGCTCGCCCGCCATCGCTGCGGCAAAGCCCCAAGAACGACTAGTTAGCACTTTTACATCTTCGATCTGTTGTATTTTTTGTTTGCTTGAGAGCGATACTGTTAGGGTTATGATTTCGTTCACACGATTGCTCAGTATGTAATTCGAAGTTACAAATCTTCGTTACAAGATGACGTGCAATATTTTGATCATATCGCATCATTCGCTTGCTCCCTTCGCCGCACCGATGACCGCATGCAGCCGCGTCAGACAAGCCAAAGATGGTACGCGTAGTTGCTGGGAGAGTCCTTTGCATTCGTTCCTGCTGTTGTTGTTGAAGTTGTTGTATGAAATAGTATGATCGAGCCTGGATTGAAAAATGAACGTCTATCTCATCCGCGGTCTTGAAGTTACAGTCAGATCCATCGGTTGAAAGTCTGCACGAAAAAGCTTGCTAGTTTCCTTACTGCCCTGCAGAGCGATCAGATGGCTTACCAGAAGTTTGTGGAAGGAAGAAGTGGCACCCTGCGGGCACTTGAAACAAGACCGAGCGCATTTGGATTTCGGGACGACTAGAAGGCTGTTCTAATGGGCTCGGTGAGCCTGCAGCCCATAGAAGCTTATCCACTAGTAACCACAGAGCCCGGGCCCCGAACAATATTAATTTGCCTGACGCATCCAGATGGAGCTGCGCGAACGTCGAAGGCGTACATGAGGCAGAGAGGTGATTCTGAGAAGTGAGCTATTGACTGGGAGCCTGAGAGGGCAAATATAATTCCGCAGTAGAGATCATTCCAATTGATATTGCATGGAACGTCTACAGGAATGCACTCACTGTGTTGTAACTATGTGACTTCAGAAATGATCATGACGGTGCACAATTATGGATGTAATCTAAGTTTTAGTGGTTAGCCTAACAAGGTAATTATGATTGGTGCAATATCCGCATTAGTCCATCTTGCATTACATAATGTATAATGTCTGAGTAGGATGGTTGTTCACCGGGCTTCATCATGTCATGTTGACTCTTGCCGACAAAATGGTCTCGAGACGCCGATGCGGCGAACGAAGCGACAATGTCAACAAACTAGGGGAACAGCAGACTTGACCTGTTCTCGGAGGTGCTCCGAGACTAATGACATCTCGCTCCTGATCATGATTCATGGTCCGTGTTTGAAGACTTGTAATGATGAGGCGACTCCGAATTGGATCATAGGCAGGCATTCTTCCTAGAAGTACCCGAGTCTCGGTCATCCCCAATCGACCCATGGAAACTGGCAGTTTCGAGACTAGTGGCAAACGTGTGCTCTTCACCAACTTTGAGAGTCGTTTCATGATCAGATCGATCAGGAGTCGTTCCAGGCATCACACGTACGTGTGAATATAGAGATGTCATTTACTCCGCCAGCTGCAGAGCCTTTGTAAGTAGATATCATCAAGTTTTCGGGTGATATCTGCCAGCAATATGACCCAGCGGCCTCAGTCAGGTTGTCGTCGGCTATTTAAGCGTCTGTCCCCGGACATGTATTATCACCACCTTCTACCGTCCTCAGTCGTCTTCCCTGCCTGCAGTGAGACGGTTCATGTCGAGCTCTCCTCCAGCAACCGTTTCTTTTCCTCACGTACCATACCAAGATGATTCGAATGATCTTCATTTTCCCCAACGCGCCAGCGGCGAAACCGCGTCTACCATCGCAGACGACAAGACCGAGGATAAGACTTATGACGAAGGGTATGATTGGGAACATGACCCTGTCAACCCCAGGAATTGGTCTCCCACAAACAAATGGATAACGACTACAGTCGTTAGTTCTTCTATCAGCAAGTTCAATTAACGAGGACTCATGTCGGTATCATATCAGGTCTCACTGTACACGTTTGTCTCGCCGTTAGCGAGTTCTATTCTGGCACCTGGTTTGCCTGTCGTGGCCGTCAAATTTGGCATAACCGATCCAACAGTCTTAGCGTTGACTCTGAGTATCTTCCTTCTGTCGTCTGCCATTGGTCCTTTATTTGCGGGACCCTTGTCGGAAGTTTATGGTCGTGTGTGGGTGTGTAATACGCATCCTTATTCTGATCGGCGGGACCATTTGACTGAATGAGTTCAAGGTGCTCCACTTAGCGAACCTATTCTTTCTCGTATTTAATCTCGGCTGCGCTCTATCACCCGACACTGTATCTTTCATTGTTTTCCGGTTTCTGGGTACGTCTCAGAACATCGAGTCGCAACTTTTGCTCACTCTTTGCAAAGCTGGATTGGCAGGCAGTGCACCTATAGCATGTGGCGGAGGTGTCGTGAGCGACCTCTTCGCGGAACGCGAGCGCGCCTCAGCCATGGCACTATACAGCCTTGGGCCTTTGATAGGTGAGTTTCACACAGTTTTTTGTGTGCGACGTTGACTGAAGTTCATGCATCCGGTAAGGCCCTGCTATCGGTCCCGTTATGGGAGGTTTCATCGCAGAATCAGTTGGTATACAGTATGTTTTTTATGTCGTCGTCGCGATCTCTGGTGCTGCCGCAATCCTTGGCCTCCCTCTCTTGAGAGAATCCTATGCACCAGTTATTAGACTTCGTCTCAATACCATGGCGCCGGATCCCGAAAAGACAACGGCGGGACACCCCTCCCTCACCGCACCCCACATGGACAAGTGGGCTTACTTGTGGATCAACCTCAAGCGACCGGCCATTCTGTTGACCCGGAGTTTCGTATGCTTTATTTTGAGCTTGTATATGTCTCTGTGAGTTTAATTAAATGTCATGCGGTTCACTGATCTAAGCCATCTATTTAGGATGTACGGTCAGTACTACATCAAGTTATATTGGATATGGACTGAGATCATGTGGCAGGTATCTATTACTTGATGTTTGCTACTTTCCCCGGTAAGATCATACCTGCACAGCACTGCAGGGACCATTATTAACAACCCACATCCAGACCTCTTTTCGAAGGTGTACCACTTCAGCATCGGAATTGGAGGTCTGGCGTACATTGGGCTTGGCCTTGGATTCGTGGCTTCCTCCGTGTTCGGCGCCAGGCTGTCCGACAAGATATACACATACGTATGTCAAGACTGCTTTCTACTTTGATCGTGTCAGCTGAAGCGCTTCTCTGTATCTAGCTTGCTGCAAAAAATGGAGGGAAGGGTAAACCAGAGATGCGCGTGCCTGCTCTGATATTCGGCTCGTTTTTTGTTCCAGTGGGGCTATTGTGAGATTGACCCCTTTATTTCTGCTCCCAATCTAACGTTTGTTAGTTGGTATGGCTGGTCTGCCCAAGCCGAGATCCACTTCATGATGCCTATCATCGGTACCACTCTCTTTGGATTCGGATTAATGACAAGTTTGTGGGTGTGCCCCCGTGCTCTGGCGCCGTTCACGTCTAAAATTTTTAAAGCATCGCCATGCAACTATATCTCGTGGATACATTTACCTATGCTGCAAGCGCTGTCGCAGCTGCTTCCGTCAGTCTTCCCTACTCCTAATTTCGTTGGCGCTCACTGAATACGTCATCAGACGTTCCGTTCACTTCTTGGGTTCGCATTCCCTCTTTTTGGACAACAAATGTTAACGACACTCGGCTATGGTGGAGGCAATTCATTGCTTGCAGGTCTTGCCATCGTTATTGGTATACCCTTCCCCATCTGGATATATTACGCCGGCGAACGTATCCGCGCGAAGAGTCCCTTGTCCCGTTGATTTTCCCCTCCGCACTGACTTTTCCCTTCCACCAAGGCCTCCTTATGATCATGAAACATGATGATTTTAAACCCTTTCAGAACCACGATAGCGCCGCGCGCATAATGATTGCATACCATCGAATACACGTTCATGGCAGTATTCTTCGTCTGACTCATTGATGGGCACTTGGAATATGATCGTCACCGCACCATAATATCTTTGTCATGCAGAATTGTCAATAAATATTACCTTGCTTGCAAGGTTTCTTGCCATCATGAAACCACGTGAAATGTCGGGTTCCCATGCCTGCCATTCGTAGACTCCGCGTCCGTGGTTCGTGTGTCACTGTGCAATCTGTGCAATACATTGCAGAGAGCTTCAGGAGGCTTCAGGGGGACCAAATGTTCAGCTGCATAATTCACCCGCTGAAGCGGAATTTCAGTTACATTCATGTTCATCATGCAAAATTGTCAATAAATATATGATAGGAAGCCTCGGGAAAAAATAATCTAGCGCACAGCAGAACAACTCGAAACAGTAGTGCAATCGCCGCTTTATACCGAGTACCTCCGAGCACGCAGCGTGACAGTACCTTTCGATAAACGACTTGCCCTGGTACTACCTTATGGGGCATGGCGCTGGCATTGTTTTCGTGATATGACAGCGGCACACCATCTCGCATTCGATCCTCGCTGCCCAGCTTAAAGCCTGCGCACGTCGTCGACCGCGCGCCATTTGGGTCACCACAGCACGGTCTTGGATCTCCCCCGCAGCCTAACTTTGAGCTATTAAACTAGATCTGAGACCTCATCAAATATCAGACTATCAATGTCCACGAGGAGGGGATGACAAATTCCAGTGATAAGCTGATAATCAGCTCTCCAACCAATGAGAGCGGGTCGCGTTTCACCTCGTTTCACTTGTGGACATAGACAGGATTTTCATGATCAGTCAAGCTTAAAGCTTAAGGGAGGGGGATCGTCAAATGCAAGTACTCTTTTATTTACGTCCCCGCTCGTCAATATTAATGTCGAGCTCTCTTCCAGGACCACCCTCCCATACCCATGGGGATACAAATAATCTGCACCTTCCCCAACGCACTAGCAGCGAAGGTGGGTCTGCTGTCGCAGACGACAAGGTCGAGGATAAATTTCAGGACAAAGAGCATGATTGGGAACGCGACCCAGCGAACCCCAGGAATTGGTCTCCACTAAAAAAGTGGATAACGACTATACTCGTCAGTTATTTCATCAGCGAGTTCCGTTCACGATGACTGATTTCGTATCGCATCAGGTCTCGCTTTACACTTTTGTCACGCCATTAGCCAGTTCTATCATGGCACCTGGTTTGCCCTACGTGGCTGTAAAATATGGCATCGCCGATCCAACGGTCTTGGGATTGACTCTGAGTATCTTCCTTCTATCGTTTGCCATCGGTCCGTTATTTGCAGGACCCTTGTCGGAAGTGTATGGTCGTGTGTGGGTCCGTGATACTCTTACGATCACCACAACAGTTCGCCTGAATGATAGTTCAAGGTACTACACATAGGGAACCTCTTCTTTCTCGTGTTTAATCTCGGCTGCGCTTTGTCACCCAACACTGCATCTTTGCTTGTTTTCCGGTTTCTAGGTACGTCATGGAATAGCTGACGTCGCAAGTTTCGCTCACTCTCTGCAAAAAGCTGGATTTGCAGCGAGTCCACCCATAGCGTGCGGCCCAGGTGTGGTTAGCGACCTCTTTGCGGAACATGAGCGTGCCTCGGCTTTGGCACTATTCAGTGTTGGACCCTTGATAGGTGCGCCTTACAATGTGCGGCATTGACTAAAGCTCAGACATCCGCAGGTCCCGCTGTTGGGCCCGCCATAGGAGGTTTCATTGCAGAGTCAGTCGGTGTGGAGTATGTTTTCTATGTCATCGTTGCGATCTCTGCCGTTGCTGCAATGCTTGGAATCCCTCTCGTGAGAGAAACCTATGCACCAGTTATCAGGCTTCGTCTTGATAATTTGGCGTCGGATCCTGAAAAGTCAGCCACAAGACACCCTGCCCTCCCACACGAGATGGGGAAATGGGCCTACTTATGGCTCAACCTCAAGCGACCCGTCATACTTTTCACTCGGAGTCTGATATGCTTCATGTTGAGCTTGTACATGGCTCTGTAAGTATGCGGTATACTTTAGTGTCATACGGCTAACTAATGTCATTTATTTAGGATGTATGGTCAGTAGTAGTACGCTATATTGGACGTGAACTGAAATCATGATCATGTGGCAGGTATCTATTACTTGATGTTTGCTACTTTCCCCGGTAAGATCATACCTGCACAGCACTGCAGGGACCATTATTAACAACCCATATCCAGACCTCTTTTCGAAGGTGTACCACTTCAGCATCGGAATTGGAGGTCTGGCGTACATTGGGCTTGGCCTTGGATTCGTGGCTTCCTCCGTGTTCGGCGCCAGACTGTCCGACAAGATATACACATACGTATGTCAAGACTGCTTTCTACTTTGATCGTGTCAGCTGAAGCGCTTGTCTATATCTAGCTTGCTGCAAAAAATGGAGGGAAGGGTAACCCAGAGATGCGCGTGCCGGGTCTGGTATTTGGCTCGTTGTTTGTCCCAGTGGGACTATTGTGAGATGACCCCTCTATTCCTGCTCCCAGTCTGACATGTGTTAGTTGGTATGGCTGGTCTGCCCAAGCCGAGATCCACTTCATGATGCCTATCATTGGTACCGCTATCTTTGGATTCGGAATAATGCTAACTTTGTGGGTGCGCTTCATATCATGACACCGTTCCGGCTAACTTCTTTTAAGCCTCCATATTCAACTATACCTCGTGGATACATTTACTTATGCTGCAAGCGCTATCGCAGCTTCTTCTGTACGTCTTCCCTACCCCTGATTTTTTCACTGAACAAGTCATAATTTAGACATTCCGTTCGTTCCTTGGTTTCGCATTCCCGCTGTTTGGAGCACAAATGTATGCCGCTCTTGGCTATGGTGGAGGCAATTCCCTACTTGCGGGTCTTGCCATCATTATTGGTATACCCTTCCCCATCTGGATATATTACGCCGGCGAACGTCTCCGCGCAAACAATTCCTTGACCCGCCGCTGATCCTTTTCTCTGACCGTATGGAAAATCTTCCAAAGTACAGAATTAGGACACAATACGAGGGATCATGATTACCTGAGCTCACTATTGATGTTAAGGCAAACGAGATCCAAAGATCCAAACGATGTCCTTGAAAAATCCGTAGGCAGCTAGATAGACTAAATTTTCAAAATTGTTGTTGCGCTGTGCACGTACTGACTGAGGGGATAGATCTAAAAGTGACCAAGCAGCTAGACCCGAGTAGCCTTTTTAATTTTGAGTTTACTTTTTCGATCCCGATCGATCACCAAGCTTGTCTAAACAATCACTGATCTAGATCCCGGCCATTACCGACATCACGAAGAGGTAGCCATGGATATATCTACATAGTACTTGCTACTTTGACAGGCAATTGTCGGGGCTACACAACAACCATACATCGAAGCAGCGACCAAATTAATTCCCTGAACTCTACACAACACTGTATCTCCCTGCGACTGCAGTGGGATTCCGCATTTCTGCTTGCAGTGCTGCAGCAGATGCTTCGATGAGCAAACGTTTGATCTCTCGCACAGCTTGTTCCACCTGAAGGGAGTCAATTCAGTTGACTACACCAAGTAACGTGAGATGAACTGTGCTCACCCTGTATTCCTCGTTGGACTCGATCAGGAGATGGAGTTTGGGTGGTCCTTCCGGAGGAGGCTCTTTCCCAGATTCGTAATATATACCTGTTACAATCAGGTCAAATCCGGATACAGAACAATGATGTTTCTGGACGAACCTTTGTTGGTAACCGATGCGCCAGTCATATCGATAAGCTGACCAAGGGGGGAAATGTAAGCACATGGCCGAAAACCAAACACCTAGCAGGAAACAACAAACCTGAACCATGGTTTCCTTGTTGGTAACCCTCCATCTGGCCTTCTGTGGGTAGTCGTTGATAGGTATGATCGCGTGGAAATCTGTGGAGTCGGGGTTTGCTTTCCTGAGACCACTCTCGTCTGCCTGAATCTGAGACTGCAAGACCAGCCTTGTTGCTTTCATCTGTGCATTCAGCTTTGCCATGACACTGAGAGCTTGCTTGTGCGCGGCTGTGTCTTTCCCTGCACGCGCAGCAGCGTCCTGAGCAGCCTTAATTGACGCTTGAAGCTTCTCCTCTTCCTTTGCATGTACAAGACGCCTGGCAGCTGCAGCTGCTCCGGCCACGCCAAGTAAGCCCTTCGAAGAATCCGGAGCAGGGCCGCGCTTGATTTCGACTTTGAAGTTGCCGAATGTCATATCATCGCCAGTAGTGGTAGGGGTCTTGACGGCTTCATCCACCTTCTCTTCTTCGGGTTCACCGTAGGCCTTCCGCTCTGCTCGATCTTTGGCTTCACGCTCTTTATCGAGCCTATCAAGACCTTTTCCACCAAATCCTGAGCCTGCGACTTGCGCCTTCCCAGACTTGACCTTTTCCAAAAAGCCTGACGACGCCATAAGCATAGATCACGAATACAATAAAGCGAAACACACCGTTGGCTAGTTCCTCAAGCTCACTCGGAACAGCTGCATTACTTGCCTTGAGCGCGCGGTATATGTCAACAGAGTACCTTTCTTGTTCAGGAGTGATGAATGTAACACATGTGCCTTTATTGCCTGCTCTGCCCGTACGACCAGCACGGTGAACATAATCTTCCATATGATTAGGCGCATCAAAGTTGATAACAAGCTTAAGCTGTTTGACATCCAGACCACGGGCAGCGACAGAAGTGGCAATGACAATAGGAACAACTCCGGATTTAAAGTCGGCAATGGTAGAGTCACGATCAACCTGGTCCTTGCCTCCGTGCAGGGACATGCACAAGTAACCTTTGCGCATAAGGTCGCGGAGCAAGTTATCAGCAGCTTCCTGTCTGTCGACAAAGATGAGAGTACGGCACTCAGGATCTTCATTGTACATCTGCCCCAAGATATCCAAGAGTCGATTGAACTTGGACTCCTCAGGACGCACTTCGACAATCTGCTCGATCTCCGCAGCGACCACTGAACGCCCGCCAACAGTGATTTCAAGAGGTTTCTGTAATATTTTCCTTGCGAGAGAGTCCATTTGTTTGGGGAACGTCGCAGAGAAGAGGACTGTTTGACGGTCAGGTCGAATATTGTTGACGATCTTCATGACTTGGGGTTCAAAACCCATGTCAAACATCCGATCAGCTTCGTCAAGAACGACATAAGTGACACGCTTAAGGTTTGTCACCCGGCCAGAATTGGCAGTGAGGAGGTCGATCATGCGACCAGGTGTGCACACGATGATCTCAGCACCCTTCTTCAGCTCAGCGATCTGGTCCTTGATCGGAGAACCACCGTATGCGCACACAGCCTAAGAATGCGGAATGAGAATTATGGACAGATCAAAGACACGAGAAACATACCCGAAGGTTCATTACCCGTAGGAATGGCTTGCATTCTCGATGGATTTGCACTGCCAACTCACGAGTAGGAGTCATGACAATGGCAAGTGGGCCTTCCATCTGCTCCAGGGGACGCTGGTCCTTGATGTGACGGAACAAAGGGAGGAGAAATGCTATGGTCTTCCCCGAACCTGTCTTTGCCACACCAATAACGTCGCGACCAGACATGATTGCAGGGATAGCTTGAGCTTGAATGGCGGTTGGTGCCGTATAATTCAGGCGTTTGATGACGTCCAAACTTTGAGATGTGTCAGCCAAGGACTAAACACAAGAAGCAGTTGGTACTTACCAGCTAGCTGGAAGACCAAAATGACTCCACTTCGTCACTGGCCGAGGGCAGTCAATGCCACGGATTTTGATGCCGTCAAGTTCTAGTCGTAAGAGGTCAGCTTCCTCGTCTGTCATAGCAGCAATGTCTGGAGGAGGAATATAGAATTCCTTGCGGAAGGGCTCATATTTGACACGAGAATGGTCGACAGCGGCAATATCCTTCTTCTTTGCCTTCTTTGCTGCAAGAGCAAGAATGTCTTCAGGATTAAGATCGGTAGTATCAAGCTCGTCTTCCACGACGGCTTCCACGACTTCATCCTCCCCGTCATCACCCATACGTTCGGCGAGAGGTTTAGAAGATGCGCCTTTGTTGCCGTTCATCTTCTTCAAGTCATCTTCGTCGACTTTCTTCACTTCAACCGACACACCCGACATGAAGGCATCGAGGGGGTCGACTGCGTCCTCGTCTTCGTCCATGGTGTCTGCAGCCTTGCTCTTGATAGCCTGGTCCATCCTATTTGCCTCTTCGTCGTCGTCGTCAACTTCCAGGTCGCCGACGCTAGCTTCTCCATCCGCCATTGTCATGTCGACAGCAGGCATTTCACCAAGGGTCTCAAGTTTCCGCTGCTTTGTCTCGTCTGAATCGTCCATGGCCGCAGCACCCTTTGATACTTTAAGAACTTCAGGTTTGAGGGGAAGACCTTTGAGCCCAAGACCTGTTAGGGCTGCACGATTCAGAGAAGTCCCAGGTTTCGCAGGTGTTGTGGTTGGGGCAGGAACTAGTAAGGCATGGATCAAGTGGTGTGAAATCATGAAGTGTCACTCGAAGTAAAAATATGCTCACCTGGTGCAGATTTGCCCGCAAGAGCCATGGCTTTAACTTTAGCCTCGTCAAGAGCCTTCTTAGCTTCGCGGTCCTTTTTCCAAGCCTCTAGTTTTGCTCTCTTCGCCTTGAGTTTCTCATCCTCAGGTGGAGGAGTTTGCGTGGCACTTGTGGCTGCTTGAGGTTTTGGAGGAGGAGAAAGCGGACGTCTGTCCCTGTCTTTGCGGTCTGTTGAACGGGAGCGCCGACGGTCATCTCTTCTGTCGTCTCTGTAACTGTCACGGCGCCTGTCGTCTCTGTATCTATCATCGCGATACCTGTCGTCACGATAGCGGTCTTTATCACGTTCCCTATCCCGATCTCTCGGGTGATCACGTTCTCTATCACGCTCGTCGTCGTATCTCCTGCTAGGTCTTTGGGTATTCCGCCTAGTCGGCGAAGGAGACCGGGGTGAACGGTGAGATGGTCTTACCCTTTTGTTTGACGTGTCCGGGGAATATGATCTATCCCTGCGCACCATGCTTGTATACAACGACTTCTTGGGTGGTGGTAGTGATAGAGTAAACGTTGTTTGGTCTTGTTAGACCTGGAAGGTCTTGACTAAGCTACATTTCCGCGATAGTCCAAAACCTCCAAGTTGTCTGCTTACGCCGCATCTGCAAGACTCGATTCATGGCTAACAACATATTGGACCCTTCAGCACTTATTGGACTTCTTCTTAACTTGTTACCACCGACAAACAAGACCTTGACGTCTCCTCATGATGGTTTGGCAGTGCTTGTCCACACGGCCTTTTCTGCACTTTCCTTTCGTTTAATTGCAACGGATGACACATCCTCCGCAAAGGAGCACCCTAACAACGTACTCCCTGGAGATTGGAACACCAAAGGACTGGTAGATCGTACCTTCCGTTACAAGCATGACCAAAGCAGTCTTGAGTTTGTTGTGAAGCTCATCAAGCTTGGTCAGCGTACATTGATCAGTGCAATTGCTGTTGAAGTGCGTCAGCTTCTGTGGATTCGAACAGTATTATTTAATTTAGAATTTTAGAATGACAAGTCTGCGTCTCTGGATGTTGCAACAAACGACTTTGTCTCACCGTCGTTTTACCCCTATGACGCGGCCAAGGCGGACGCCCCGCCGCTTGTCCACGGCTTCATCTCGTCCAACCGTATCACGGATTTTATATCTCAGCTTAAGCTCAAAATATTACAGAAACTCATTCCAGGATTGCACAAAGAGGGATATATCGAAGAAACTGAGGATTCATCCAGTAATGCTGGACCCGCTCCCCGTGCGGCGAATCCCCCTCCTGCCCGTCCACGACCAGACTCGCCACCTTTATCGGATGTCCCATACCACTTACCGCCCGGTTTGCGACCTCGCAATCCGCTGGAAATCGGTCGTCGAGACCTTGATCCCTTCGGTGGTATCAACCCTTTCCAGCCTCCTTCACTATTCCCCGGCAATGGAGGAGATGGAATGTTTGTTGGTCCGGATCACCCAATATTTGGTATAAGAGGCAACCGGTCACACGAGATGCGAGGGCCATGGGGTGGAGATGGCTATCTCCCTCCGATGGGAGCCCCACCAGGTGCTCGTTTTGATCCGATAGGACCAAATCCCGGCCCCTTCAACCCAAGTTTCAATGGAAGACCCCGACGGGGACCTCCAGGAAGCGGGAACACAAGAGATCCTGATAACGATGAGTTTATGCCCCCTGGAGCCGTGAGTGTGCGCTACAGTGAAACCATCGTAGATGCTTACCTTGAGACAGGGAGATATGTTCATGTGAGAACGATGTGAAAAGCTGTGAATTTTGTATGACTGGATGAGTTGTAACGACTTATGAGAGCAATGATCGTGATGCGAGATTAAGCTATATTCTGTACTCTGTTATCGAGCCGGTAGTATAACGTCGTAACTCGCTGTGTATTACTGCGCGCTGGTATGCCCAAAATGGCAACCTGGATTAAGCGGGCTATAAAGCCGGATCGTTCATACTAATAGCAGTAAGTATCACCCTCACTCATACCATGGCCCCCCTTCGCGCACACAGCCCCCAATCCCCTACATCTCCAATGCGTCCCAAGAAGACCGTGGTGCTCCCAGGGTTTCGTGCACCTCCAAAGCCCAAGCTCAAACCCATCACCCAAATGACTGTGCGAGAGCTACATGACCAGCACGATCGGAATGCAAGACTGTTAAACTCGTCGTACGTCGATTTTTGCCCCCAGGTAATTTGCGATGATGGTAGCCTCTGTGGCTCCACTATTGACCTCATACACGTCTGCTTTTAGATCAGCCTGCACGTCTGCCCTCGGACAACGCCTTTCGGCCGAGCAAGCAGCCATCGAATCTCGCCTGCTCGAACTTGAGGGCGTCGAAGAAATTCGCAAAGGTCTTAAGAAGACTAATATCAATGCCGACGAGATCATGAATGTCGACCAGCCACACGTGCCTCGTGTAATCGATGCCAAGCAGAGGGCATTGTCTCGCTACGTATGGATATGTGTTGTATTATTTTCAATCGCTCATGAGTCATTGGCACACTGTAGGCACCCATCGCGCCCAATGGTGCTCACAACGTCGGTTCCCTGAGCTTACAGGAAGCAGTGGAGCTGGAGAAACGTGCCCATGTTCAAGACGCAGCGAGACAACAACGATTAGATGAACGTAACAGGCGCATAGGGCTCCCAGCCAGAGGGGAAGTCCTTTCCAGAGCAGAAATGGATGCACGGATGTGGGCCTTCGTGTGAGGATTTCCTTGCTCGCCAATTCATGCTAGTTCTAAGTAAAATGGACAGCAACTACAAGCCGACGGACTCTGACCTCGAAGACGATATGGATGAGGACGATGAAGATGACGAAGACCCGTCAATGTGGTTTGAAGATGACCAGGATGACGGTGTCAAAGGTCAAGACATTATCGAACCGGACTATGAAGAACTCTCTAATGTTATCCGGGTCGACGAGAGCAGAGCGCGATACAGCACCTTCTTCGAACCTAGGGATGGTGATTGACATGCATAGCATAATATGTAATACCATATAATATGTGAGGATGTGCACTATTTTACTTGTAGGTCGTTATTATGTGACGTTAGAGAAAGTGTGCATGTGACCCGAGAGCGTTCGATCAATCAAACAGTAGAACTGGGTATGGGAGGCCTATGCATGTTTCCTCTATCGCGCATGAACGGGACAGCTTCTACCTCTCTGCAGCCACGAGGACAAGCAAGCTAGATCGAGCATTGATCAGCAAGGCTGTGTTTACTGAAGGCGAGTGCTCACGAACCATTGTGGAAACTACAGAAGCAGCTGAGCCTTGCTACAAGTGCGCCTGCATTAATAACATCAGTTGACATCCCTGGTGAGAGATAAGCCTGGAATACCCTCTGTAAACTCCTCTAAGCAGATAACACCTGTGGAGGCATAACTACTCGCATCACGGTCACACAAGAGCAATAAAACTTACATTCGACACCCAAAAGTGCGCTCTCGCCAGGTAACTTGTATACAAGATACTTAGCAGCTTGAGGTGTTGTCCCAGCGTCTCCTTCTAGGCAATTCTTCACATGGGCTTCTTGTTCTACCGGTAGTCCAAGGTCCGCAAGGCTAGTGCTACACACAGGGCACCTGGGATCATCGCCATCAATACCAACGAGTTATAGTGCCATCAGGAACCTGACTTACTCTGCAAGGTCGCTTAGTTGCGAACTAGACTCCCGCCTGTGGAGCTGTCCAGGGATCATGAGCCTTCTTTGATCGATCACAATTCTTTCCATGGTGGACGAGGTGGAGCCTGAGAATCTGGTAGGGACACGGGCGTTGATCTCATCGTAACACCCTTGGCAGACACGCTGAGTTGAGGAAGATGCCGCGGATTCCGGGAACACAGGGTCACGAACAATGTCGGATGGATCGAGAAGTGCTCGATGAGAAGAGCAACGGTCACAAAAAATCCGACCACACTTGCGACAATGCTAGCAAAAGGTCAGAAGATCATAAGAATAAGTGAGGACAGCTGCTAATCTTACATGCTGGGAAGGATCATAAATCAATCATTTGGAAAAAAAACCAGCGTAGTAGGACTTACTCTTCGTAAAAGAAATCCGAACCGCCGCCGACAATCATTACAATTGGAAACCATATCATCTCTTTCCCATTGCGCATGGACTTGGTGAGGTGTTGGGGCAGTCCACCTTGGACTTAGAACTTTCTGAGGTGCTTCATGGGTGGGGACGCGGAACTCAGGTGCTTGAGAGAGGTGAGAAGTCAAATCCGTAGGTGCACGAGAAACGGAAGGACGGGAAAGGTGCTCCGTAGAAGCTGAGCGGACAGACGTGCCTAGAGGCGTATAACCAGGATAGCGGAACTCCTCTTCATCGCCGTCGTCGTCTTCCATATAATCGTCATCTGAGCCCGAGATGAGCAATCTTTGATTACCAGCTGCGAGTCGGCGACGCTCGAGCTCTCTGCTGTAGGCGTTGAGCAGGACTTCAGCCTGAGTTTTTCGTTCCGTATCATCATCACCTTGTACAACGTCTGATTCAATTATGCGGTAAGAAAGAGCATTAAAAAGCTTACTAAGAATGCCTTGTCGCAGCTCAGTAGTTGCACGCTCAAGTTTGGCAATGGCACGCCTTGCTTCGACAGCAGATAAAGTCTCCCCATTGACGACAACATCCCGTTGGGTTCCGACTAGATACCGAGCACGAGAGACATAGTCCTGGGCGGATGACAGTCTTGTGGACGTCATCGTTCCGAGCTCCTGTCCTTCGCCTTCTCCAGGATCGCTCTCGTCAACCTGAATGAATGGGATGAGAGAGCCATCAAGTTCAAGATGGTACATGGCACCATCCGGCTCCTGGAACGGCAGAGGGGGGACGTCAAGCCTACGACGCATCACGCGGACCCAGCGTCTGCGTCTTACCCACGTTGGAGCGCGTGCGGTCACAGATACAGAGGTTGCTGAGCTACTGCTGCTTGCACGGCTGTGGCTTCTGGAAGGAGTGCCTAAGCTAGCTGTCATGAGTCCACTCCCGCTCAGCAAACGCTGAAGCTGAGGGGGCGGTTCGGCAGTCCAGGTTTCATCAGGCAAGGAAAAGTCCTGTGCATATTGCCAACCTGCCTCTACATCAACGCCTGGGTGCGTGACATCCAATGTCCAATCAGACCTAAAAGATGAATTAGTAAGTAGCTCATCAACAATGACCTGCTGGTCCTCACAGCCAGAAGTGACTTCTTTCAGTGCCCTCCATGGCGGGTCTATCCTTGGAGCTTGTTTCTGGTAATGTCCAAGGATCTTCGGTCACTGGAAGCTGGACACCACTACGCCAGGCAGCAACTAGTTTCGCGCCCCCGTCGTTTGGGGAAGGCAGTTTCAACTCGAACGGTGCACGCCGGCCCGGCCTACCAAGGCCAGAGGGTGAGAACTTTGGCTTCCCACCCGACACTGCCAAAGTTTTCAGCCGTGTGTCCAGGTGCTGGTTCTCGTAAAGGATCAAGGGGATAGTCGTGTGCACTGCGAGAGGGTTGTATGGGGCAGTTGTTCTGCGCCATCGCTCCGCTTCTGATTTCTGCAGGACCTGGGGGGGCATGAGGAAACACTCGTAATAGTCAAGGGAGCGAGCATACCTCACATATCCATACCTCAAACACGGCAGCAGCAGCGTCATATGCAGTCTCACCCCAATTATTCCGGACAAGGGGATTTGCACCTTGCTTTGTAAGTAGATATATCACAATAGGCAAGTGTCCTTTGGAAGCCGCATTGACTAGCAAAGCGTTTGAGAGTGTGTGGGAACATAAATTTTGAGCGCATACTGAGAGGAGTCCATCCACCTTTACTCCGAACGTCGACACTAGAAATACCCCCATGCTCGCATAGCCACCTCACAATATCAAGATAGCCCTGAGACAAAAAATGTAAGCTTCTTCACAGGAAAACAATGACAACGATTAGTATAAGTAAAACATACTTTAGAACAGGCGTTGTGGAGAGCTGTCCAGCCGTCGGCATCGCGAGCATTTACGTCTGCTCTATCTGGTAGTAAATATGTGACGATTGGTAGGTGGCCATGAAGAGCAGCTTTATGCAAAGCAGTCTTGAGACCATGTCAGCGTCGGTGTGGGCGGACTAAACGTCTTCACCTACTTCTCCTTCACGGTCCTCTAAATCTGGAATTGCACCACAATCTTCCACCACTGAGATGACAGCGACTTGAGCACATATAAAGATAAATGAAGGTTATCGCTCACGCCACTGGACAATGTCTAAGTAACCTCGACTAGCTGCGACATGCAAAACAGTGGAGCCTGTCCGAGAGGACGCGTCATTTGCTAGGGCAAAGGCCTCAAGTTCACCGTCACCGCCTTGTAAAGCTGTCTGAAAGAGCTTCTTCAAAAGATACAAGTCACCATCAGAAGCAGTCGCAGACAAAGCTTCCAACTGAGCAGGAGATGGATGAGGTTGGGTCTGTACAGCTGGCGGAGATGCAAGTTCATCTACTGGTGCCGTATTATCTGGGACGGACATTTGTTCTTGCTCTGCTTCTGGATCCGCAATGGAAGTCGACACTTCTTCTGAGGGAGGTGACTCCCCTCCAGCATCGGCAGCAGAGGTTTCCTCAGTGGTGCCAGGGTAAACAAATTCCTCCTCTTCCGAGTCTGATTCAGGGTATGTGAATCCTTCTTCATCACTGTGGTCAGAAGCGTCGCTGGCAGTTCGGGACAACTGTGTATCAGACCTGACAATCATCAGTATTTTAAGGACACGTTCAAATTTGAGAAAGCGAAAAAAAGCGCACTCCTGGATTGTCTTTAGAAGAGACCTGCTCGATTCGGGAGTGGTCATGATGGATTGAAACGTAGTGCACGATGATGATCAATTTGAAGTTTCACAGCTGTGGGAGTTAATTACCATATTAGGAGTCACGAAGCAGAGGTCAATTAAGGATCCGTCCGTGCCAGCATTCATGCATATCCTTGACAATCGTTGATTCTGGGCAGTTGAAACACGTTCTGATGTTTGAATTGAATAATATAATGGCGTTTGCATGGCGTGAATATGTATGTATATATATATTGCACCCGTCCGACTTAATAATTATTAACTGAACAGTTATGAATTTACTGAAACTCACAGCTTTTCGTACGAGTCATCCCCGACCTTCCTCCCAGTACCGTCTCATGACATCCATCAGTGGAACTTTGGTTCAGAGCAAGGGATCCATCAATGGTGATCGCTCCAGCCTCATCCCCTTCTCCTCGCGACTTCATGGTGGTCGTGCGCTAGCACAAGACGTCTGGTCAATCTTCAAGTAATATCTATGTCTTGTAATTATTGGGTACCAGTTCATCAATCCTCTTCAGCGTGGCGAACCTCCCCGCAGACTGCATCAATCTTGGGCAAGGGTATATGAACTTCCCGCCCCCAAAATGGGTCACAGACGCTGCAGATGAAGCTCTTAGATCACTTTTGCCCAATCACTACTCGCATCCGAAGGGCCGCATTCGTCTGCGGAATGCCATTAAAAATTTCTATCAGAAGTCCTTCAATAGAGATCTCGACGTCGAAACAGAGATTCTTGTAACAAGCGGAGCAAACCAAGGTTTGTCTAGTTCAATTCTGCAGATCATCCAGTCGTTTAGGGTTTTTCTTAAAGGACAGTACTCCGTTTTCACCGCCTTCCTCGAGCAAGGAGACGAAGTGATCATGTTCGAGCCCTTCTTCGATCAATATCTGCCATCTGTCACCTTCAACGGTGGAACGCCCGTCTACGTCCCCCTTCATCCTCTCACGGATACTACGACACCAAATAATAGTAACTGGAAGATCGACTTCGATGAATTGCGGTGTGTAGATCGGTCTGTTGGGTCATCAGTTTTATTTACAACCTCACAGTCGTGCTATCACTCCAAAAGCAAAAATGATTATCATCAATACTCCGCACAACCCCGTCGGTAAAGTCTTCACGAGAGAAGAGTTAGAGAACATAGCTGCTCTCGCAGAGGAATTTAATCTTCTAGTCATGGCAGATGAAGTGGTCTGTTTGTGTTGTCACAAGTTTTGTGCGACGATTAATTGTTTTCCAGTACGACTGCCTCGTCTTTGACGGAAAGGAGCACGTCCGCTTTGCCACGCTACCAGGCATGTGGGACCGCACAGTAACTGTGTTGTCTGCTGGCAGTGAGTTACAGAATCAACTGTAGATGTTGATCTCATGTTATCTGTCAGAGGCATTCGCTGCCACAGGCTGGCGTGTAGGCTGGCTAATTGGCCCGCCGTCAATCATCGGCCCCACCCTCGCCGCCTGCACGCGAATCGTGTTCTGTTCAAACTCTCCGCTACAGGAGGCTGCTGCTGCTGGACTCGAGCAAGCCGCAGAACGTCGTTTCTTTGAGAATCAGCTTAAGGAGTATCAGGAGCGACGTGATTTACTTCTAAGCGCGTTCGACAGGCTTGGTATGAAATACAGTCATCCCGAAGGAAGCTACTTCGTGCTTCTGGTATGTACCGGTTCCACCGATGAGATAGCCAACTGATGCGTTTCATCCGCAGGATATCTCACGCGTCAATTTCCCTGATGACTACCCCTTCCCAGCATCCGTTCAGGGGCGAGGACGCGATTTCAAGTTTGTCTATCTATTTCATACTTTGTTTGTTCTAACTGGTCAACGCTCAGGGCGTGTTGGTTCATCGCACTTGAAATTGGTGTATCATCTATCCCTGTCAGCGAGGTAAGTCAGTATCCTTCAAATTTGAATTATTATCCATGCGATCGCATAGTTCTATTGTGAGGAGCATTGCACCATTGGTGAGAACTTCGCGCGCTTCGCATTCTGCAAGGATGCGGAGACACTCAGGAAGGCTGGGGAGCGCTTGCAAGGTTTGGCGAAGTATCTTGTGTAGAGTCTAGACATGGATGTAAACATTTATCATTTATCAGTGCCTATGGAGATGTAAGCCTGGTGTAGTATTTATACATAGCTATGGAAGGGATTCTTCAAGTCTGTCAATAATGCGCGAGAGGACTTCATTTTGCGAGCCCGGTTCGACGTCATAATACACCGGGTTGCTGACCAGCCTTCGCCCAAGGAGCGTGAAGGAGAGTGCTTGAACAGCATCCTGCTTGTTTCTGATAGACCCATCTCTTCTCTTTTCCTTGTACCATTTGTCAAACACGGGCGATTCCAACAGCTCTGATTCAAGCGGAAGCCCCTCAGCCAGGAACTTGGAGAATGTGTCTCTAGCCTCCGCTTGGCAAAAGAGGAAGAAGTGGCCAGGGGCATCATGCCTCACAGCCCGACTCTGCATCTGGACTACGTCAACAAGACTGTAATCTCGCAGCTGCGGTCCAGAGGCGTCTTTCTCGAGATGGATATACTGGGTGCCCATGACCACCACAACTGCCGCCCGGACAGGCAGCATCCAGCAAGCATCGCGAGGCGCCAGGAGTACGCGAACAGCACCTTCAGCAGATAACTCCAGAACAAGATTCCGATCTGCTTTTGACATTCCGCTGTGGAAGATCCCTACACCGCGTGTCACAAAATCAATCAATGTCGGGTCTTGCAGCCGTGCTGAATAGTCTTCCACCAAAAGAGGAGGGACGGATTGGGGGAGAAAACCCCTCTCGGTCTCCATGCTCAGGGCGCACTGTGTGATAAGCTCTTGCGCCACCATTCGGCAATGACTGCGCGAAGGGACGAAGATAATGGCAGATTCATTGGACGGTACACTTTGAATAGCCGCGTACGCTGGTTTCGACATGGATTTGAACAGTGCGGCTGAATGCGGTATTGTAAACATTTGATACGTGATTGTGAGAGACTGATCTCGATCTGTCGGTCGAAAACTGTGTAGCGCCATAGTATCTACACCCAGCCATGGAGCGATATCCGTGGGATCATTGAGAGAGCTCGACAAGCCGATGTATCGGGTGGGATTATTTTGCGTGATGTGACGTAGCAGTGATATGCTGAGTTCATAGGTTGCATCGAGTTGCTCCAAATTATCACACACTACAAGAGATGGATAGTTTGTGTGGCGGAGGTTATGGCGGCCAACGGCCTCGAGCAGCCCCGACGGCGTAACGACGCGTATTGTGTTGGTCCGGCAGGAAGAAAACAAACCTTCCCCAGAGGACAACTCGACCATCACCCCAAGTCCATTGGAAATGGCACGGAAGTCCAAGAGAGATTGGGCAGCCAGGGTTCGGTTCGGAACAATGAAAAGCACCAATGACCTTGGACGGCGGTGTAGGGTTGTCCTTTAATAGACACTTTAGTAAATTCGGATCAAACTTCGGGAGTGTCTTTACTGACCATATTGCTAGATGTCCCATGAGGGACTTGCCGCTGCTAACGGGAGCGGATACCAACACGTTCATCGAAGTGTTAATAAGACTCCAAAACACTTGCGTTTGAATAGCATTGAAATCGTGGAGTCGGGTTGAGTAGAAATCTTCGAGTACAGGAAGATGTAGCGAGGAACGGGGGAGGAATGGAAGGTCCAAACGAGGTGTATGACTAGGAGAGGGAGCAGGCATCACCAATCCATCCAAATCCACGTGAAGCTCATCTTCGGCCCCTACCCATCTTTCAGACACAAATCTGATAGTAAGATAAGGGGGAGGAATGTCGGTCGGTATCGAAACCACGAAATTCACGGCAAGGGAGTTTGTTGACTCCCGCAATAGAAGGTGCGCAAACTGCAGAATTTCGATGCCTTCATGGTCTTCGACCCACAGCCAGAAAGGCTCTCCCGAGTCGTGCACTTTGGAGCTCCAATCGAAATCTCGAGTAACCGAAACTGCAATCTTGAGGACATTTGACCCTAACGGCCGAAGTAAGCTGGACATCTTGACCGTAGGGAACTGCCGAGCCGCATTCCGGAGCGCTTGGCCATGCCGCTCGTTTAAGCGAACTAGTGCACCCAGCTCTGCTGGAGTCATGGAAGCCAGTTCAGCGGGTGAGTACTCTTCTCTTGAATTCTGCAAGCCATATATAATATCGGCCTTGAGATCGAATTGCCTAAGAGGCTCGTCGAACGGCCAAAGACGTTTCTCGATGGCTTTAGTGATACCCATGAATACTATGGCCACACGAGCCCACTTGCGGCTGATTGCTATATCCAACAGAGCTCGTGCAATACGTCCCCCATTCTGCGCTACATATGCTGCATCGGAAACCAAGGCAAAATCTTCGACCGGAAGGCGAGAGATGTAGCTTTGCAGGAGAATACCAACTTTGCCTTGGCTTGTATCAGTCCCTCCCTTAGTGCCGAAACTCTTAGCGATACTCTGGAGCCACAAGGAACCTTACTCACTCGCACATCACATGGAATGTTTTTCATCAGAAGGTCCAGTTCCTTCACCTCTGATTCTCTGACTTGGATTTGGTCGAACTTTCGTTGAAAGTTAACTGAGATCAAGGACACAACACATACCACCCACCTCGGTACTCATACTGAGCATGGAAAGCGCATCAGCTTCGGTCATCTTAGGTTTGAACTCCTTGTTGAAGACCTCAATGGACGCATATCGAATGTAGTACCTGGCCGCTATCCTGCCGAGGTCCGTTATTGAAAATGCACCAGTCTTTTCAGTAAGGTTTATCATCCCCGCACTAGCCAGTTTGCGGGCCGCCGTCATGACCAGAAGATTTCGCTTCTGACCGAGATTGGGATCTTCTGCCAAATTGTCCCGAGACATGCCTGCATGAAGTGTCAGCTGTTATGATAAAACGGGGATTCAAGGACTGGCCATATAGGAAAGGATTCTTCTGCATGCGAACATACAGATATGTATATCCTAGCCATCGAACACCTTCGTCGGCATTTGTTACCGTCCCAAGAGCGATCTCAGCATTCAGCGCATTTTCAATGCCTGAGATGAACCTATTGTTCGTCAGATAGATGTTGGCGTAAAGACAATTCCTCATCCTACCGAGATTCAATCGGGTTCTGGATGATTGTTCAGCATTTATCGTTCATGGTGGCTGGATGAACGTACCTGTGACGTTACAGCATCAAGATAGTGTACGAGCTTGTCCTCAGTAGTGCAGATGTACCCTTCACCACGAGTCTCGAGACCAGGCCGGCCAGCTCGGCCAAACACTTGCAATACATCCAAAACCGAGAGATCGACAAAGGATCCCTTTGCGCTGTCGTACAACTGAGTACCTTTGATAACAACTTGACTCCTTCATGAGAGGGGAATGAAGGATACAACAAAAATATCTCACCCGCATGAGCAGGCAAGTTGACGCCCCATGCGAGGGTCGCTGTACAACAGAGGACCTTCCTCAAATAAGTTAGCGTCTACTAGGTCATTTCTACGTTCATGTCACTGACCTTAATGGCTCGGGCTTCAAACATCCTCTCCATCATGTTTCGATCGGATCGCAGCATACCCGCATGATGAATACCAAACCCAAGATCAAACAGTTGCTTCATCTCCTTATTCCTAGAATCTCCGATACTCCTTCGGAAAAATGACCATTGAGGATGCTCCTCGCAGTTGTAATCATCCAATGTGCCATCTATTGTGGCTGCGTCCTTCAAAGCTTGCGCCGCTTTCACGGTTTCTTTCCGCGCATGAACGAACACCATTACTTGGTGTCCTTGGCGTACTAGTTCTGAAACTTTCTCGTACGTGACGCGGTCGAGGTTCTTTTTAGACTGTACACTTCCAGGCTTTCCTCGAACTCCGATGAAGTGCTGCTCCAGAGGTATCGGTCGGAAGGAAGAGTCAAAGAAAAAGAGTCCTTTATATCGGGATACGCTGGTTATGAGTTGAGTCTGATTGATCTGGAGAAGAATCGTGTGGGCAAACAAACCTCAAAAACTCGGCGACATCCAGATAGTTGGGCAACGTTGCACTGAGACCCAGTATTCTGATGACGGATTGGCTTGATTCAACCTACAGATGTGTTGGCCACCAATTCACCCCTGAGAGAATAAACATGTACCTGTCGTAACGTGCGCGCAACGATAGTTTCGATGACGGCTCCACGTTCTTCATTCAAAAGATGCACCTCATCAATGATTAAAAGCTTCAACTTCTACATACAAAGTCAGTCAGGCGTGTGAAATAACAGGAACCGATATAGAGACGTACTGAAGCTAACTCTCCTTCGCCAGTGGGCTTTCGAGTTACGACGTCCCATTTTTCGGGTGTGGTGACTATGATTTGGGTTTCGGCGATTTCAGATTTTGTCAGTTGCATGTCACCTACACAAGAAGTTAACGGGCGGTGCATGGATTGGAGAGAATTCTCATCCCTGTCAATTCCTTAACCTGTATAGAGAGCCACTGTAGTCTTTTCCCCAGCTTTCGAACGATCTCAGAAGCCAGAGCTTTCATAGGTGCACTATGTTTTCAAGAGTCAGGACGCTTTACTGTAAAGGAAAATATTGTTGGAAGCTCACACATAGATGATCTGAAAGGCATCGCGATTTATCGAAGTATGTAGAGGTGATGAGGGACTGATAGGTGATCGGTGCTGATTGAGAACCCGAAGGATTGTTAACATCGCTACATCGGTCTTACCCTGTAATAAGGGTCCCATAAGCTATAATTCAAGAATGACACCTAGGATAAGCTAACAGCACCAGTAGGAGCTGTCTCGATCGTCGTTAAGGTGCTGAAGACCACGCAACACAACCGGAAGACGCACCGCAAACTAGAATATTCTCGTTTGATCCATAAGCGGTTGGATAGACGATAGACTGTATGCGATTTAAAGAAGAATATCCCTGAAAGAAAAGGTTTGATAAATAATGGAAGGGAAAAGGTGGGTTGCATACAGGAAACGAGCCTCTAGCTAATTCATCGAGTTCGTTGATAAGAATAAGCCGTTCGGATTGCTTGGGTGGAACAGCTCTGGCAGGAGGAATGGTGACTTCCTCATATTCCTGACTCACTGATGAGCAGCCTGATGGGATCTAATAAGGTGGTTGTAACCGACCTCGTAGTTATGTCTAGTCGTTCCGAGTGGAAGTGCGTACTTGCTACCGAATTGTGAAAGCAAGCCACCGTGCATTGTAGAGGACGAAGAATACACATGCGGAAGTACTTCTGGGGCTTCTTGCTGAATATTTTGAGCGGGGACTCGCGCCAGGGCGTACAACGAACTTACTGCCATATCCGTAAACAAAGGACGTGACGCATTCGCCCTGAGAGTCTCTTCCAGGCGATGACGAACATCTTGCGGAGCAAAGCTGGCAATTACAGCTGAAGCACAGGTTAGTGATGAATAATGATGTTGGATAGCACTGACCGCCTGTCCCTGGCGTTCTCCGTCTCTCTGAGGTCGAGTTTTCAAATGTTGTCCCGTCCCGTCCAGATAACTAGGCATTGTGAGTGATTAAATATGATGCACTTGATCACTACTGACTGCGTTCACGAAGTAAGACCTAGAGGCGAGCAATCCTGCAACCATGTCGATATCGTCAAAGCCAACAAGATCAGCGAGCCCGCTTGATATGACATCATCGGGGAGTGTAGTCGACAGAATACCAGAAATTTCTTCTAGAACTTCCTTCGGTTTGCTACGTATCATGAGGCTCCTGTGGAAGGACGCGAACCTAGGAACACTAACCTTGATAATCTACCTATCAGGTGTTGAGGCGCGGGTACTGATAATGGATCAGTAACGAAGACATCCGTAATGGATGCTCGAAAATCCTTTTCTAAATCGTCGTTGAGATCTATACATGGTGAGTTTTTCGGTCAAGGACATTTCAGTCGAAGCATAGTACCTGGACTCGCGAATGACTTGGGCCTGGTAATTAAGGTGAGTCTTTGTTTTACTAAAGACATGATCGACATGCAACATACATTATCCAGCCATTCAGTTCTTTGGTATCATTGGAGTTCTGAACAGCATATTCTCCAGGAGCAGACGTCAACTGGGCAAGATGCTCGAGAATAGACATGTTACAGTGGACCTTCGGGATGGTACAAGGAATGATATGCAAGGTTCGTACTCTTTGGCGCGTAACACGCGACTCGTAGCTAGTGGATAACTTGTAATGGCCCGGGATCCAATATGACGACTTCCTTTGACTGTATTCACTCCTTTCCCACGACAGTACTTGCGGGACGGACGTTTCGGTACCGAGACTCAACTTGAAGTGTGACGGTAGCAGACTATGCACTGGTCATATCATTGTACCAAGTATACAATAATGAAATTTAGTTCAAGGCATGAGTGTGCGATACAATAGAATATTGATGCAGTGTACTTCAGTCTCTTACCTCAGGGGTTCTTCACCTTGAGCTGTTTTAAGTATTGCGCCTTTGCAATTCACGCATATGGTTGGCAGGTCCCCCGAGCATAAAGCTGTATGTTGGATGGCAATACAGAAAGACTCGGATTAAATCTTTCCACATCCCGGTTCAACAAACCGTTCCCTTTTGAATCAAACCCCTGGCTTGAACTTTACGGTGAGCATCAGCACCACTGCTGGTAGTGTCAAACTCCGACCAAGGGATGACAACAGATCGGAAAGTCAAAACTCCAAGAGGCATGCTATGACGAGCACCCGTGTATCGTAGAGAGCGCGCGGTCCACCAAAAGCACGATGCTCGAATGGTAATTATACCTCGCAAAAGCCAGCTAGGTTACGAGTGAGATGAAGCCGTTGAGCGTGTAGTTACCCTCGACTGCCTACGTTGCTCTCGTTCAAAGGCTGCCATGTCGTTATACCATCGAAAATCTCGAGAATCACCTCTCTTGGAGACTGGGGGATTGGGTGGATGCAGAGGCCCTATACGATCCAATGGCCAGATGATGTATGTCAACTTTGAGTCTAGAAGAGCAAGAGGGACCTGAGGCAAAGCATTAGTACAGATGAATTTAGAAGCATAGCGACTCACTGGGCCAAATTTATTGCTATCCAGAGTTCGGAAAGGTTCGTCACCTAGTAATGCAACGTCAAGACTTGCTCAAGTTAAATCGACGTGTCTCACCCTCCACCCAGACATGACCTCCGGGAATAACAACTTCAGCGTCAGGATATGGAGGCAGTGTTTTGACAACATCTCCTGCCACAGCTACAATCCTCTTCACAATCATTTTTCTGATATCTATAGGATCCCTGAACAGAGGAAATATCAGCTGCATCCCCTATGCCCGGTAAATTGGCCATACCAAAGTGCCACAATGTCGCCTTTTCGAATAGGTTCTCCAGAGTTGATGGAATATCTGTCAAAAACAACAATATCATCCCAACTTGAGGTGTCCGGATTTAAAGTTGGCTAGCTGGCACGCAAGACTAGTCAGAAACGTCTCTGGATCATGTGAGTTCACGACAGACCTGCATGCTCCTTCCTCTAATCGTCTTCAGAGTATAGAAGTACTGTGTGAAGCCCAGGCCAAGAGGAAGCCAGTATATCCATCGCAATGGCCTGCCAATTGAAGCCCACACCCTCCTGAAACTCCCTTCTGGGTTCCTAGAACTGTGAACCCGTCTTGCGGTTAACGGCTTGTTGAGCTTTAAAAACTTCGGGAATAGCGACATATTGCTTCAAGGACCAGCTCGAAGTCGAGAGCATTACATAAGCAGATTTCACGCCGATGAAAGACACCAAAGAATTGTCAAAGACTCGCCGCATGACACGATCACGTGCCTCGAAGCCCATTGATCCCGAGAGCGCCCGCGCGACAGTTAAAACAGGTCTACTTAAGCTAACAATGTATCGCGAAGATATAGAAGCTGGAGAACAGTGCTCTATCGTGTGTCTACGACATGGCGGGAGACGACAAAGAGAGGATGGTCTACGACGTAGGTATATATACGTAGTCGGAACTATCCGAACAACGAAAAAACAGGTCTACTTAAGCTAACAATGTATCGCGAAGAGAAAGAAAAGGCCATCGTCTATTGCCGAAATATGATCTCCTTCGACAACTCATCTCCTAGAGCATCGACACAATATAAAATCTCCTCACGACTATATTCATCGTCCCACCGGTCAGATGACTAGGAGGCTATTTAGCTTCCAAGGGATCAGGTGGTCAGCAACTCACGGTAATAGGGATTACGGATATCGTCCCCTGTTGCATGGAATAAATGACCATGACTTCGGCGAGTAGCTCCTCGGAGACGCGAACAGGAGGGCCTTGAAATGGGGGACATGTGAATATAGTACTAAATGACTATCCAATCATACCTTCACCAGGGTCCTGTGGACCTTCTAACGAATGTTCGGGGTGCACGAAAGCGGCATATCGAAATCTCTCTAGTTGTGGAATACAATCCGCCAAAGGAAACCACGTAAATTCTTCCTGCATTTGCACAAGAATGAAATTAGATTGCCAAGCTGTCAATAACATCATTCTTACAGGGTCGGCGAGATATGAAGGCGCATATCCGCCCTTATACTTCATTTTTGGGCAAGAGTGGATGTAAAACCCTGAAGTGAGGTGAGCGCAGGTCAGATGGACGTATTGATTACGACAACGATATCTCACCCATACAAAGTGATGTCACGTTAATAGCGCCTGCATTATATATCTCTGTGACCAATGAAGCCTCTCGCAAGGCACTGAGCTAGAAACACAGCTCGCTCAATTGCGCAAAAACGATGATTGCACCAATTGACCTTCCCAAGGGAATGTTTTTCGTGCCTTGGATCGTACATGAAATATACGCTGGAGACGCAACCAGGCAAGATGTCAATGACACCCACGGCGATCAATTCGCCGTCAAGGCGGTACATCTGGTGAAAAGAACCATAATGTGACGGAAGATGGTCAGGTGCGCTTGCAGGATATGGGATAGGTTCATTCTTCAAACGGCGGGGTGTCAACGCCGACTAGGGATGTGATTGCTTAGAGACGTACTATCAACGGGCTTTTCACGAGAAAGCGCTCGAAATCTCCCGGTGTGTTGTTTGTGTCGTGGTGGATCTGGCTTTGGTATAGCACATAAAGCGCGTATTTCTCTTCCGAGTAGGTTGATGGTTCAAGCGTAACCTATCGCAACATTTTTTTCAGATATTATGGTCCAGAACGTCATGCAGGTCATGCCTCAAATTTATGACGAGCTGTTTCATTTGGAGGAATGAAGTTGGCCTCAGCAGTGTGTATCGAAGTAGACAGTGAAAAATTTAGAACATCGCGTTTCGAAGCATTACCCTCTGACTTGGATGGTCCGGTTGGTTTCGAGGCAGTACCCTGTAGCAGTGAGTCGCTAGTCTCGGATTTATGACCTTGCAAAATAAGATGATTCCATCTGTTTACAAAAGTCGATAGTCAAGTTAGCTGCTAACCCAATTAGACGAGTCCACCCAGAGATATTTACCGGTTGATGAGTTTTCTTTGGCTGCGAGAGGGCTTAAATGCTATCGCATCAAGCCTACAATTGAATTCAGATAAGTCGAGCCTCACAGCACATCCCTGGACAACATACTTGATAGTGTACTGAGGGCAGCACGAGCGTCTTAGATCAGGAGCATAACAATATGTCCCAGATCGTCTCCACCCTCGGTCGATCATCTTTTGATAGACCTAGCGAGCTATCAGAAAAGGAGATATAACATGTGTCCTCGTGCAAAGGTCTCACTTCGCATGATAGTTGAGAGGCAAAAAGCCCTGCTTTCTTGAAGTTAGTCTCAGTATCACTTCGCGCTCCCGGTGGTCCACAATAGCCGCAAGTTGAGGATCCTGGCCCAAGAGGCATCCCGACTGAAATGACAGGCATGATGTAAGATGTCAATATGGGCTGGTGTGCAAACGATATTGGAGGCTGGATCCAATTTTGAGCTTAAGCCTTTAGCGGCGCTCCAGTCACTTGGGCCTTTTGTGTGATATCATACTTAGTAAACATGGTAGCTCAGATCTAGAGTATCGTGAGAAGGCCTTAAACATAAGTGCAGCAACAACATCATCATGTGAAGACGAAATGTGAACCACAAGGATACTACGAGAGTCGTGAATGATTATACACGTAAACGGGAACTGGTGCATGATCCAAAACTACAAGACAACAAGACAACAGATATACCATCAACTAGCCCCAACCATCCCACCTACCAAACTTCCGGTACTCTTGCAAGATTAGTTCTCGATTGTCCTTCCGGTCCCGATCTCGCTCCCTTTCCTTTCCTTTCTCCGTGCGACTAGTGATAGATGACACGCTGTTCGTGCGCGGACGAGAATGTGAATATGCTTTGGGCGGGGAGCTGGACAGCGGGGTTCCACCCGCAGACGGCGAAGAGATATTAGACGTCCCCTGTGGCAATAACAACCGATACCAGCCCCCGCTGTACGTGAGCGCTATGAGCTGATACTCCATGGGCGGATCACGGCCAGGTTCACTACGATCGGACGGTGCTTCGATCCAGCCAACCATGCACTTCTCCTCGTCGGTAATGTCGGCCGTGGGCGAACGAGAGGACGACGTGGAAGATATTGATATGTGGGAGGCTTGCGCGGGAATCCGATACTGAGCATATGACCATTCGGAGTCAAAGTAAGGAATGAGTGAAGCAAGCGGGGACAAAGACGACTGTCGATTACTGCACCATCCAATCGTGTCAGCGTTGAACAGATTTCGGGTGAGATAGGAATGACTCACGAGGGGCCAGAAGTCATAAGAGAGAATACGTGCACAGTGCCCTTATCGCTCCAAACGCATACTTCCTTCTCATCGGGGCGAAATGCAACCCCATATATTTCAGCCTTATCAGATCCCCTTCTGAATACACGCAGTAGCTTTCCTGTAAGCGTGTCCCATATACGAACGAGGGTACCACGGGATGAAGTTGTAGCGAGCATCCGACCTGATGGGGGAACGGTGAGAGTGTTCAAGGTGGATTCATGTGCAGCAATAATCGATACTGGATGCTTTGATGGCGGTGGTGGTGGTCGAGAAGGTGGGACAGAAGGTGGGGGACCCACTGGCGCGGGTGGAATACAAGGTGGTAGATGTATTAACTGTACATGCCCCATCTGTCGACCAGGGAAAGCCAGAAGGCTTGAATATGCCCCAGTAGCCATCGCAAGCAAGCCTACAGACCGAAGAGCATAAATCGTCGATATACACACGTAGACAACCCAGCTCACCTCGAGGGTTATCACAGGTGTCAAATTCATTCCGTCGAACGATAGTCTCCCCGACCTCGAATAATACAACTCTTCTTCGAAACGATACTGCAAGCCATCCACGTCTACAAGCAAGCCCTCTGACCCTTTCCCTAAATTCTAGCTCAGCTACTTCTTCTCCGGCAGCGTCGTCCCATACGACCACCTTATTCGGAGGATAAAGTGGACTGCGGCCGCCTCCGAGGAGAAAGAGCAGAGATGATGTGTGACACGGCACTACGGCAGCGAGCGTTCCGCCAGTAAACTCTGCTTGGTGCATGGAGATCAGCAATGAACAGAAGGAATGCTACCCACCCACCTCTCTTGCGAATAAGCTTCAGCGGCCATGTCTGGTACACTGCGAACCCTGCAGGTGTCGTAGTAGTGAATATCTGACAGTCTGCTTCAAATCGGGTATCAAAGATCTGCACGGGGTTTGTCGCAGTGATAGAGTGTCGAGCTAGGTTCATGGATCAATGTGAAAGGAGTAGATAAAATGTATCTCTCAGCTTGCGGCAGTAGCACTTTGCATGCTGCATCAGCATCAGATTGTGGCTGGAGCTGAGGCTTCTGAAGCGGCGCAATTAGGTCTTTGAACATCAACCACAAACATTGATCAAGCAAAATTGTTTACCGACTACAGTCCAAGTAGATATCGGTACTGCTATAGCTAGTGAGGTAGTTCGAGCCAATTGAATCAGATATTGTACAAATGGAACCCATAGAACAGGTTACAAATATTGACGACCACGAAAGGTTTAAAAAGATGCATGATAGATAAAACGTGCAGGTCCAGCGGAGTTACCCCGTCATCCGCGAGCAGAATGTGCGACAGCAGCAGGTACAAATACAGGAGATGCATACGCTGGATGATGCGCATAGCTCACTGCATGATTTCCTGCGATGCGCGGAATAGTATCATTGGTATCATCCCAGGACTTGGGCGGTCGTAAGCCAACTCCAGCAAGTTGCTGCCTGGCAGCCTTGAACTCTTGTTCCTCTGCCTGATTCTGCGCAACCAGAGCTGCCTTGGCCTCTGCCTGCCTCTGTAATTCTGCCTCCGACTCATCTGACAAATAATCTGTGAAGCCCCCATCGGAGATTACGGTCGCATCTGATAAGGAGCCTTGCGAGCTACCACTATCACTGCTGCTTCCTGCAGTGCTCCCAACCTTTAACGCTGCCATAGCGCCTTCTAATGTAGATCGTCGCGAAGATAGGGGAGAATCATGAGAGTTTGTGGGAATGCCGTCGACGGGAGATGGGTAAGGAGCTGGCGGGCAGTACTCCCCAGAAGGCTTGGATGAGTTGAAAGGTGAGGAGACCGAGGATAATAAAGGTCGTGCTCCGCCGTTACGCCGTGACAGCGACCCGTCCAAGTCTGTCGCTCTACGCATGGAGGGTGTGCGGTTTGTCTTCTCTACCCCTTCTGATACTGTCTGGCGACGAGACAGCGTGATCTGCTCTGCTGAATTTGCAAATGAAGACAGGGGTCCAGACGATCGTGGTGTCGTCCCTGTGAGAGAAGAACTTTGTTGCACAGGACTTCCACCTGAGCGACCTCTTGCTGGAATGGGCATTGCCTGATTCTTCCCAGAGGTTGGGCTAGACCTGGTCGTGGGACTGCTACCACTATTTCTACGATCTAGTGATGGTATTGGCTGCGATGCTTGGCTGCGATTTGTGGGTGAAACACCAGGCAGGATGGCACCTCGTACGCTTTCGAGAATACTTTTTATCTCTGGGGGCATAGGTATGCTATGGACGATGCTGACACTAGGCCAATCTGCAGCCTGTATGAGGCGCTGCTCGTTGGAGTTTGGAGGTCGGCAGCATCCGGGCCAACCGGGGTTCTGATGCAAGCTAACTTTTGAGGATGGGTTAGCGCGAGCCCACTATAGATCGAGGTGTTCAGTGTACTGATGATCGAGATGACAAGAAATAACCTTGCAATAACCGCATCCATTAAAAGATTTGACTAAGATTTGGAGTAATCGGTGAGAGTTCAGCGTTACGGGTCGAAATACACACCCTCTGCATTCTTAAGGTGAACGACGTCATGACGAGGATGCAAGGCTCTGTTGTAACATACATCACGAATGTGAGGGCATCTATGGGATCCGGGGGTGGGTAAAGGAGTGAGAGATGAATTAAAGGACATTACCTGTTACCGCTCGGCTTGAATACTTTACACATGGGACAGAGTACAGATGCTGGGTCAGTCGATCCATATAGGTAGCACATGATGAAACTGATATTGGGGGAGGAGGAGATGGGATGATTTATATGAAATACTAATAGAGGATACTAAAAAAGGGTTCCGGATGAGACTTGACTGAGAAAGAAGGTGGAATAGCGAAGGCAGGACCGACACATGCGGTATCCTGGGTACGCTGCTGATCGGTTCCGTTTGAGGGGAGAGCATCATGAGTTACGACGACAAGAAGTAAGGGAACTGAAAAAAAGTAAGAAACTGACAAGATTGAATGGCCTTTATATGCTCCTGCTGTAACAATTGAACACGAGTCCCAAACGCTTTTAGTTCGACGTCGTCCTCATGTTTTAAAACGTGTAGACACCACTCAATCCAAAAACGGTTATTATATTATATTAATCTATATTATATCTCCAAAAAAAGTACAATCTTATAATCAATTCCTATTTTTGTATATTTTTTCTGGATTTCTATAAGACCGTGTGAAACGGTCCCGGCCTACGAGCGCTTAGATTAGCTCTGATGTTCTATGGAACATTGAGGTCATTCGGTGACCCCGCCAACAGTGGCACAGTCTGACGACGCCGCTTCTTTATAACCCAACCTTCACCTTGCAGTCAATTTCCCCCAGAACAACCATGGGCAAATCCCAGAGCAAGCTTTCACCAGAGCAACTCGCAGATCTACAGAAGAACACCTATTGTCAGTTCAATGTCTTATATCGACACCATCTGATGTGACCCCATACCCTAGTTGACAAGAGAGAGCTTCAGCAATGGTTATTTCTATTTATCATTTTATGTGGCGTCCTTTTCATCTTAATCGCACCACAGGTATAAAGGCTTTCTTAAGGATTGTCCCTCTGGCCAGTTGGACAAGACTGAATTCAGTCGTATATATAAACAATTCTTTCCATTCGGGGATCCAGGAGACTTTGCAGACTACGTCTTCAACGTCTTTGACGAGAACAAAAATGGTACTATTGACTTCAAGGAGTTCATCTGTGCTCTTAGCGTAACAAGTCGCGGCCGATTAGACGAGAAGCTTAAATGTACGTACAATTTCCCCACTTCATTTGACACCGCTTATGACATTCTATCCAGGGGCTTTTCAGTTGTATGATATAGACAAAGATGGTTTCATCACCTACGATGAGATGTTACAGATCGTAACGTCCATATACAAGATGACTGGTCAAATGGTCAAACTCCCCGCAGATGAGGATACTCCTGAAAAGGTTCGTTTGACGATTAATTCCGAAATGTCTCCCCCTCACTATCCCAAATCCACAGCGAGTGGATAAGATCTTCAGGAATATGGACCGAGACAAGGACGCAAAGCTCACGTACGATGAATTCGTCGAAGGCAGTAAGCAAGACCCAACCATCGTCCAGGTGAGCACCCAGGGTCTCCACATGATCAGTCCACCGACGAAGTTTATTCATCTTTTTTGTAGGCATTATCGCTATACGATGGTCTTGTATAATGACACGATCGTCATGATGTCGGCATTCATGCAAGTGGATGACTTATACTTAGTCAACCACCACTGATTCATTTCCACAGCTAAAATTTCTTCCTAATCTGCTTTCCTGTTGTATATTCCAGGTGATCTTGTGGTCAATCAGCTCACGGAAATCAAGACCAAGCCTTTCACACACCATACTTTACTTTACGCAGTGACCGGATCTGTCTATCTTCGACGATGTAGCGGTAGACCATGCTCCCGTGTCGCATTATTTTTATTCACATCTCAGGCTAGAATCTTGCATAGCCACGTGATAATCAACTACTTAGAGTCACAAAGGCAGTTTCCCGTACTTCCGCAGGATCTTGGTGTCCATGTTTTCACCCACCCAACTGTGAAGACCCTCAGCGAACTCGAGATTATCCCGCTCTGCCTTGAAAAGCTTATTAAAATCCTGTGGCTGCCCTGGCTGCGCATTACCCATGGCCGCAAAGGGTGACGCAGTCATGTCACGGGAAGAATCAGCAGCTAGTAGAGAAGATCCGGACGCCAGGATCAGACGACTACGTGGAAAACACAGGAAGAAAACGGAGATGCGCACCATTATCGCCGCCAAGGATAAGTCGATAAAGGCCGTTCAAGCCGAAAAAGTTGAGGAAATACCACGACAGTGATGAAACCCACCGAACGTCCATATCAGGGGTATCGATGCCACGCTGAAGCATGGACTTGAAGCCCAGCGTCAATGGAAAGGGTAGTTTGACTGAGAGATCTTCAGGTCGGAGTGCTCTATTGAAGCATTATTGGGAAATCACGCACTTAGGACGAAGCCTTGGAAGAAGAAGTTGATCCAGCCCATAATGACCATCTGTGGCACCATCATGACCATTTGGGTTTTCATGCCGGCCATCATGCCGTCCATGGCAGCAGGGTCTGACAGAGGGTTGGGAGTAGATGACGGCGCGTCAGCCTTGGGCGGTCCGTCTTTCAGGAACGTCCCGGTTTTGAAGGCCTCAGAAAGATGTTGTGAGATAGCTTTGTAAAACGATAGTGGTATCGGGGAATTTGCGGACGTGGCTCGGAGAATCTGGGAACGCGTCAAAGCACGCCTATTGCAGGTCAATATGTTGAGATGGATGTTGGGACAAGAAGAGGAGGGTCACTTACTGCTCACGGGTCGCGGCTCGCGAGAGCTTTTTCGGTGGCGACTGCAAAAGAATGACCACATAATGGCGCAGTATTCCGACCAATATCTGATCACATACATAGTGAATACTTTTCCCAATACTTGCGAACGGGAGATAATTCAATGAAACTCACCATCACAAGAGTGATTGGAAAGAGAACCCAGTCTCGAATCTGGGGATCCAGGTATAATGAAAGCCTATCCATTGCTGTGCGTTAAAGTACTGAGGTGCGTCAAGAATATAAGCAGCAGCGACCTCGAAGGTCTAGTCGACGTGTTGGAATGAGAGTAGATTTCCTTTTTGAGACAACTATCGATGTAAACCTCGTGCGCAGTTGACGCAGACTCTCACATCTGGCCTTTGACGCATCCTTCAGCATTCTTCTAGAGTCGTGTCTCCCTTGACCCTTGTAGGGTAGCGGACACTATGGACAACTCCCCAACCGCGCTGTTCGACTCATATGAGCAGGATTTCAGACAAATCATTGACAGCATCCGCTCAAAACTTGATGGAGAAGGCAAGGATGAGCGTGGTGGTACGTAGCATTCTCCAGTGTCAGCTTTTTGGTTTACAAGTGTCGTTTGCACAGAACAGCGTAGAGCAGCACTCAGAAGAGTGGAAATGGAGCTGGATGAGGCCGACGAAATGGTTGGTTCACGCACAGACTGGCTCTGAAGTTAGGTCTAAATGGTCAATCATAGATATCGCAAATGGAGATAGAAATCCAGGGTATACCCCAGTCCATAAAGCCACAGTATCAAAACCGCCTCAAAACCGCCAAGGGAGACCTAGTGCGCTTCAAGAAACTTTCCAAGGATATCCATTCTCAGGTATCCAGAGCGGAACTCCTTTCATCCGGCAGAGTAGGCACGCCCACATCAGACGAGCCCTACGGACCCACCAGTGATCGTACTCGCCTGCTTGCGGGGACAGCTACTCTCGAGGATGGTACGAGACGGCTACAAGAATCACAGCGCATTGCTCTGGAGACGGAGGACCAGGGTGCTGAGATATTAATGAATCTCAGAACGCAGCGAGAGCAAATCGAGAATTCCAGAGATACCGTGTGTTTTGTCCCCTGATTCTTGACAATCACTTACCCCGTGCCTTACTAGCTTCGCACCGCTGATACTGCTATTGACCGAGCCTCAGGCACCTTGAAGAAGATGATTAGACGGTTAGTTTAAAGCTGTTGCAAGTTTCTTGGAGCCATTTGCCTGATATGTGCTATGCAGGATGTACCAGCAACGTGTCGTCACCGCTGCTATCATTGTCGTCCTAGTCCTGCTAATTGCAGTCATTCTATGGGAAAAACTTTTCCGGTAGAGAGATGTTTAATTATGGTTCTTGCATTTCCCGCTTTTGTTATATGCCTTCAGACGTTGTATTTATGCATACTGTATTTCCCCAGGCTTCGTTCCGGTGACTTGTGATGTGGTAGATGGTACCGCTATCAATTTACATACTGGAAGAATACATTCCTGCCAGAACTTTTCAGCCTGAGTCCACTTTCGCTGGATCTTACTTACTGCTTGTCTGTCATGTCGGCGAACGCACGACGCTCCTTTTCCTTCTGCACGTCATCGTCCGTCCAGCCCTTCTCCCTCTTAATCTCTTCTATCATCGCTCGTCGTTTAATATTTAGCTTCACATTAATATGGCGCAGAAGATATGCTACTCCAATTTGTGTTGACAGCAAAACCATGATGGCGGCCTTGCCTGGGATATATGCTGGTGCATCTTTAGGTTGGAAAATTTCAGTGCCAACGATGTTTCCAACGCAGAAAAAGATCATGGTCAGCGCATTGATGGTGAGCTGTCGGACTATGTCAGTTAATGGCCAGAGACAAAGGTATGTTTGGCCTGCCTTCTTGGTGTAACCGCTGGTGTTACTGGCATTGTATGCATAGATCGTAGATAATGTGCTTCCAAACGAACCTATGAGGTATGAACCTGGAAATTATATTATCTTTGACATGCATCATAACTGCGTCGATCAAAGCTCACCAAACAGTAACACTCCCTTTTGTCCAGTATTATTGAAGCCGATCATCAGCGCTAGAAGGTGATCAGCCTTCTCTAGGTTGCTAAAAATGAACCATAGCTTTACCGACGCCCAGCAGGGTTGGGAGAGTTGCATAGATCACCGGTAACATGCGTTCTCCCTAATTCATCGATGAGTGTGGCCCCGGCGTCAGCTGTGCAGGACATTACCTTTCTATCAGAGTAATAACCGCAGGTCACCACCGAGATAACATGCACAATTCCAGCGGGAGTGGCAAGGATCAACGTCTGCCTTGATCTATCGGCGAGAGAATGAAAAAAAAATCATCAGTTGCTACGACATATTACCCTTGGGTGTGGCCCTACGTGTATCCGAAATTCCTTATGATAATGTTGCTGACTAGGCTGGGCATGAGCAAGTCCACCAAGGTAGGGGTAACTTACAGTTAGTGAGACCACCACTAGGAATATCCGCTGAAACGAGAGTGAGGCATGCACAAGTTTGGAGTAGTATACTCACTTAACATGGTTGCAAGCACGATTAACCAAGTTCGGACATCCAGAAGTGTCTCGATAACTTGTTCTTTCTTGAACTTCCTGTTCTCTGTACCCCCCTGGTCATCCCTAATTCGTTCCAGGGATGCAATGCGCTCCTCCTTCGTAAGCATCCAGGCATTGACAGGAGAATCTGGCAACCACGCTAATACGATGATTCCAACGATGATTGCAAGGCCGCCAAGGAGGAAGTAGATAATCTTGTATGATGCCATGGCAGCTCCGTTGTAGAACGAGATTCCCTGCCGGATCAGTAAGCCCAGCCCTCTTAGTGTGGCATCATATTGCATACATAAGCTACGAAGCCTCCGAAAACCTGAGTGAAACCAAGCTATTGTGTCGCCTTTAGAAAGAAGCCAAATTTTTGCAAGTGAGGAGCTGACCATCGTATAAAAATATGCAATGCGAATTCCCTGCGCGAGTTCTACATACAGCAACACCACGATGGATTGACCACTCACCTGCTCATTTTTTCTATAAAACATGGATATAATCGATATTAGAATAGGTGACACGCAGCTCTCGCACATCCCTATTTGAACTTCAGCGAAGATTCACTACACAAATACCCACGTACCAAGAATAAAACGAAGCACGAAGAAGGTCTGGAAGGAGTTCGCTAACGCATGGCAGAGCAGCACCACGCCCCATATGATAATATTTACGCCTGATATTTTTTTCTAGATTTTATTTAGATCCAATTCAAATATCAGCTCACCGAGGTATTTCGCAAGCCTGAGCTTCTGGGCGATGTATACTGTGGGGAATTCCCAAACTATAAAACCTGTGGATATGATGTAGTTAACTCGGGACCATTTGAAAAGCAACCTCATATTTACCAAGATAGAATGCCATTGAAACAAGGTTGTAGTTCTGTCCAGTCACGGGGAAACCCATGATGCTAAACACAATGTTGGGTATCCCGTTGTGCGAGACATCCCGTCAGTTACTGACCTCGCATAATTGAGCGATGTCTTATCCCTTTTAGGACGGTCAAATACATCTAGCCAAAAATAACGGCTTCCTCACAAAAATTGGGTGAAGTACACCGCAGCAGTTATTGGAATAATGACCTTGTCCTATCAATCTGTCAGTAAATTGGGTATATTGTAATGACCGCTGAATGGATATACGAGTTTGTTCCTTAGTCTTCGATTATATTCTTCGCTGAATTTCTGCGCTTGAGTTCCCACCAGTCGAAGCGCTTCATCTCCTTCGAAGAGTGGAGAGTCTGCAATATCTTCACGAGATGTCTCTTTTTCTGGATCCATAACCTTATTGCGTTGCGCGGAGGATGCGACCTCGTACTATCGTATCAGATTTGGTAGAGAAGAGTTGGAAGAGGGACCGCGAATAAAGGTCACAGTTGTCCAAATAACTCAGCCTAGATATCCACAAAGCGCCACGGAACGATAAGCACCAGGAATATTATAGCCAAGAACAAAGTTACGCGTCAATTCATGATAAGGGGTATTTTAGGATGTCCAAGGAGTGCAAGACGGTGGCACCTGGTCTAAGTTCTCACCAGTGACAAGGGGAGTAATGACATTGCTACCAAGAAACGTCGAGTTTGGTTCGTAAAGTCATAGAGGATTTCTGCAGGAGCCTGTAGGTTGCAGAACTTGCATGACATTGAATTCGACTACAGGTAAACAAAGGACAGTCATTCACCTTAAGGCTTGTGCCCGTGGAAAGTGGCGGCCAGGAACAAGGCCATGTTAGGCCATGTTGTGAGTCCTTCGTTAATTTTGCATGCGAATAGAAAGTGCTACCCGTCGGGCTCGTCACCTGTCGAGAACAAGGTTTTGGAGATCCAACAACCACAAGGCATGTGGACCATCGAGTATATACACGGGACTCAGATGGCGACTACGCACGAACAATCAAGACGTCGTACTTCAACAACGACCTCCATTTCTTTCTCGTCTGGACGGTGTTCTTAAGCGACAGCTGAACCATATCACCTTGCAAGTTCGCGCGGTTCTTGTAGTTTGGGATCTGCAGGACTCTCCTGGAACCCTGAACAACGAATTTAGAAACGGTTTGCCGCCAAATAGATGCTGCTCTTGAAAAGCCATTGCTGCATGAATTTTGATTGTAATAGTGTCAAACCACTCGAATTGAACATTAACATTTGTGTTAACCGGGTCCGCACGGCCGTAAGTATCATGCATAGAGCATGTGACCTGTCACGAACACGAAGTGTCACGGGACCGCGGAACTCAAACTCCGCGCAAGCATTAGTAAGTATCGCAGAATATCACGATGTGCCCATTCATTGAACGACGAAAGAAGATAGAATAATATTTGGAAACTGTGTTGGTGAGTCCATCGTATGGTTCCATGCTTCAGCAAATATCAATCCAACCCACCCGAGCCCTCACTGATTATGCTCATTTTCAGCACTTTGGCGCCACCGGTCTTGGCATCTTGATCTGAATGTCGAACTCCTGGCACCATTCACTCGGAACATTGCTTCTTCTTGGTCAACGCTCTACGAGTCTGGTCTATTCGTCCCATTATTGGGCGCTATCACGGTATTCATCAATAAGCTGCTCGCATATGTAGAGGCGAGTGCAGCATCACTGGGACTCAAGGACTGTGCACGCGCACGAAGTTCCGGCGCGCAAGAAGAGGCGCGCCTTGGATCAACTGTCTACGATAATCCATTTATTATGCACCATTGTTCAACATACGGATTTTTCATCACGTTGATTCCAAATCTTAAAAGCTTCAACAGGAGAATCAGACAAGATTCACTACGCACTATAAAAATTCACTAGCGTCCTTGGTACTAAGCGACTGCATCACTATTTCGTTAGGTGACTTAGGGCTGTTCGTCGTAGATCGTATGACGGGAGTATACAGCCCCGCAATACAACTTTAACTTTTCTGTTGACACAGCTGGATAGGTAACTCTACACAGGAAAAAAAATACACTAGTTATGCAAACGACAAAGAGATGACTTTTATATTGCAAATGCCCATCAATGAGTCGGACATGAACATCAATTCGACGATGTAGTAATATTAATGATGCGTGACGTTGTCGTGGTTCCGTGCTTCTGAAAGGGTGTAAAATTATCATACCTTCATGATCTTGATTCCTGCAGGAAGGGGAAAATCAACGAGCCAAGGGACTCTTCGCGCGGATACGTTCGCCAGCGAAATATATCCAGACCGGGAAGGGTATACCGATGATGATGGCAAGACCTGCAAGCAGGGAATTGCCTCCACCATAGCCGAGTGCCGCAAACATTTGTTGTCCAAACAGAGGGAATGCGAAACCAAGTAATGAACGCAACGTCTGGTGACGTATTCAGTGAAAGCCAACGAAATTAGAGGTAAATAAGACTGACAGAAGCGGCTGCAATCGCGCTTGCAGCATAGGTAAATGTATCCACGAGATATAGTTGAATAGGGAGGCTTCATTTAAAGTGGTTAGACGTGGACGGTGCTAAGCATGGGGGAACACCCACAAAGTTGTCATTAATCCGAATCCAAAGATAGCGGTACCGATGATGGGCATCATGAAGTGGGCCTCAGCTTGGGCAGACCAACCGTACCAACTAACACGTGTCAGATTGTGAGCAGGAATACAGGCGTTAATCTCACAATAGTCCCACTGGGACAAAAAACGAGCCGAATATCAGGGCAGGCACACGCATCTCTGGTTTACCCTTCCCTCCATTTTTGGTGGCAAGCTAGACATAGAAACCAGCGCTTGAGTTGACACGTTGAAGGTAGGACAGTCTTGACATACGTGTAGGTATATCTTGTCGGAAACTCTGGCGCCAAACAAAGTGGCAGCTAGGAATCCAAATCCAATTCCAAGGTACGTCAGACCTCCGATTCCAATGCTGAAGTGGTACACCTTCGAGAAGAGTTCTGAGCGAAAGTTGTTAAGGATGGTCCCTGTAGAGCTGGGCAGGTATGATCTTACCGGGGAAAGTAGCAAACATCAAGTAGTAGATACCTGTCATATGATATCAGTCCATATCCAATATAACTTGATGTATTACTGACCGTACATCCTAAATAGACGGCTTAGATCAATGAGCCGCGTGACATTTAATTAAACTTACAGAGCCATATACAAGCTCAGGATGAAGCATACGAAACTCTGGGTCAACAGAATGGCCGGTCGCTTGAGGTTGATCCATAAGTGAGCCCACTTGTCCATGTGGGGTGTGGGGAGGGCAGGGTGTCCCGCAGTTGTCTTTTCGGGATCTGGTGCCATGCTGTTGAGACGAAGCCTGATAACTGGTGCATAGGTTTCTCTCAAGAAAGGGACACCAAGCATTGCGGCAGCACCAGAGATCGCGATGACGACATAGAAAACATACAGTATACCGACTGATTCTGCGATAAAACCTCCCATAACGGGACCGATAGCAGGGCCTTGCCGAATGAGTAAACTTCAGTCAACGTCGCACACTATAAAACAGGGTAAAACTCACCTATCAAGGGTCCAATGCTGTATAGTGCCATAGCCGAAGCGCGCTCACGTTCTGCGAAGAGGTCGCTCACGACACCTCCGCCACATGATATAGGCGCACTCCCCGCCAAGCCGGCTTCAAGTTTGCAAAGAGTGAACAAAAGCTGCGGCTCCAGATTGTCTAATACGTACCTAGAAACCGGAAAACAATGAAAGATACAGTGTTGGGTGATAAAGCGCAGCCGAGATTAAATACGAGAAAGAATAGGTTCCCTAGGTGGAGCACCTTGAAGTCATTCAGTCAAATGGTCCCGCCGATCAGAATGGGGATGCGTATTACGCACCCACACACGACCGTACACTTCCGACAAGGGAGCCGCAAATAAAGGACCAATAGAAAACGATACAAGGAAGATACTGAGAGTCAACGCTGTGACTGTTGGATCTGTTATGCCAAATTTTATGGCCACGTCCGGCAAACCAGGTGCCATGATAGAACTTGCTAACGGCGTAACGAACGTATACAACGAGACCTGACACGATACCGACATGAGTACTCATGAATTGAACTGGTTGACGGAAGAACTGACTAGTGTAGTCGTTATCCATTTTTTTTGTGGAGGCCAATTCCTGGGGTTCACAGGATCGTGTTCCCAATCGTACCCTTTGTCATGAGTCTTATCCTTGGCCTCGACAGACCCGCGTTCGCCACCTGTGACCTGGGTAAAATGAAGATCATTCGAATCATCTTGGTCTGATACGTGAGCGAAAGAAAGGGTTTCTGGTGGAGAGCCCGACATGGACCAGTGTTGCACTGGTAGGCAGGAAAGACAACCGAAGGTGGTGATAACACATGTCCGGGATAGACTCTTAAATAGCAGACGACAACCTGACTGAGCAGGTATTACTATTACGCTTTATTCCTAGAGGCCACCTGTTTACGTTGCTGACAGGCAAGATCCCACCCGAGGACTCAGTGAGGATGACCTACTTACAAAGATTGTGGTGGTGTACATATCGCCTTTACGTTCACACGTGCGCGTGATACACAGAGGAACTCAGCGGTTCTCATATTTGTGAAGAGCACACGGCTGCCAGTTTCAACTGGAAGTTTCCTGTGAACGAAATGAGTTGATTGGGGGTTGCTGAGACTGAAGTACTCCTAGAAAGTGTGCTTGCCTACTATCCGACTCGGGGTCACCTCATTACTCTCTTCAAATGGCAGGTACCATCGTGATCAGCGGGTGATGCCATCTGAAGTGGAAGTTTGTTCCAACCTAGCAGTGGGTCCACTGTTCCTCCTATTTTGTCGACCTTGCTTCCTTTGCTGCCATCGGCCCGTCTCAAGACCATTAAGTTGTCGGCAAACATGAAGCCCGAGGTTGCGATAGTCTAAATGGAGGTTTCCTCCTACTCAGACATAGTAAGTTCTTATGTAATGCATGACTGGACTAGCTAGGCCAGGTACTGTATACAGCGACCAAGTTTGACCTGGCTCTTACTGGCTATGGCCGCACGCCCCTGTAAGAATACTGCAGGATCTCCGCGGAAGGTAGTCATGGTGTCAAGGTTCTGTCAATCCAAAGTCCCTAGATTTTATCTTAATGTCGCCACCCTTGCCAAGACCATGTACACACATTATGCATGAAGCTCACTAGAAGTCTCGCACTGGTCTCTCTGTTTCATTTACGCCCTCGACCACGCTCAAGGTACGGTCTGAAATATCCACATCATGGGAATCGGGATCTTCGTTCCCAACCGTATCCTCATGACATTGCGTCAGCGATCCAGACAAATTGGGTCTTCGGGCTCCGTTAGTATATATATAACTAATGGGGAAAACGGAAATGAGCAACTTGTAGTGCGGTCCGGGTCTGAAATCATCAGATGCGGCAGCCTACGGCTTCACTAGAACAGCCTCATCCCTCCGTATCAAATGCCCGTGCCTGGCACTTCCTCCAAAAAGTTCTTCCACAGACCGGTAGTCCGGAGGCTGTGGATAGTGGGGACTCCCCCAGGAGGCACGCATGCTACATCGTCTGAGCTCTACTCCGGTCCAGTGTTCATCACTTTGAACCCCTTGAAGATCTATCAAGAACATTGAAGTCCTCGTTAATGATTACTATTTGTCGAAAGAATCAAATTGTTGCGTACAGTGCGGCATGCATCCCACTGCATACATATGAGTGCGAACTTCGAAGCACAAGTTAGTCTTCAGGCCGCAGATCTACCAATAGAAGGAACTTTCTTCTATGTATAAAGCTCTGCCCTTGGAAATTACAGTCCGTTACCAGTGCAGAATTCAAGGCTGCCAGTGAAACCTGCTATGCTTTTCCAACCTATGCACGGTCAAATCCCGTCAATTGTTGGTTGTTACGAGTACTATCCCTCTTCAAATAAAATTATAGATAAAACAAGTATGGAATTTATGAAGACAAAAGCAAAATGACCAGGTCGCACTCTGTAACTACTACAAAGCATGTCCGTACTCGTGTGAGCCGTGTGTAGCATACCCCTGATAATGATAACCATCCCCATTCGCTGCGTAGTCATGATTATGTGCGTGCGTATACTGCTGGCTAGGATAGTCCTGCACATCGTAAGCCAGCCCGCTCGCACCATTATATGCCGAACGTGCTCCTGCAGCTGCCCTCCCTTGGTACACATCATGTGCGTCTGCAACATATTGCCCTGGCACCCCTGAGCTCCCATATGAATCGTACGGTCCTGGATCATTATTTTGATAAGCTAGAGTAGCACCTTCCTGAAGATGAACTGTGCTGGCGTGATCATCATCGTAGGTATGGTGCTGTGGCTCGAAGCTTCCCATAGACGGATTATATTGGTTGAACGTGCCTGCAGTTTGGTGTGAATACCCAGTGTTGTAAGCCGGCATTGGAGGATATTCAGTATAGTCGGCACCAGCGGGATTTGTGTGATAACTCGGCGCTATGCTCTTCTGGTCAAAGTAGTAATCATGGTTGTAGGCACCACCTGGCCCGCGCTTGGATATAGATGTAGCATCGTCGTCATCGTCGTCTACCGAGAGGTTGGGAAGAGTCGGCTGTGGCAAAGGTTTGCCGACCATCTCGCCCTTCTTGTTTTTCAAGTGGGAAAAGTCGCCCATAGCCTCCTTCTTCGCTAGCGCAGCAGCCTTTGCAAGCCGCTCCTTATTTCTACGCTTGATGACCTCTGCGATTCGCTATCATTCATATGAGCCATGGGTAACCAAAACTCGAAGTGATGGATGGTACCTTGTCAACCTTGTGGCACACGTACTCCTACATGACCCGTGAGCAAATGCACTCGGAAAGATAATCAAGTGGAAAGTTAGCTGACCTTTAGGTTTCCTTGAATGTAGCACAGCAAAGGAATATAAAATATGCCAGCGAAAATCAACAGTAAAAGCGAGCCAGCGAAGATGACGAAGGTGAAGAACGTGGAGACAGTTAGGGCAGAGGTTGACAGACTGTTTCCTGCGAAGTACTTGCTGACGTCATACCAAGATCCCTTGTCGTTCTTCGCCAGGTAAATACTATAGAGTGTCAAAGCGTTGATCGTTTGTCTTGGCCCATCAGATAGCAACAGACGCTTCCAACCTATTATCGGTTGAGAAACATTGATTCAAAAAAGGAGGAAAGACTCACTCTTGAACGTGAAGAAGATGAAGAATGCAAAGTCGTCTTTCTTCTTCGTTGAATTACTGATATGATCGAAGAAGCAGAAGTGATCATACGAGCCTTGCGCAGTGTATAAGCTTTAGATGGTGTCATACTCGAAGGAATTACATACGAAGGGAGTAATAGTGGTTAGCCATCACGTTCGTGAAAGCGTACGAGATATCACGACTGGCGATGATCTTCTTCGATTTCCGAGCTTCGTACGCCAGCTGCGGATGATCAGACACTCGTTCCCCTGCCTAGGATTGCAGCATACCAGGAGGAAGCCAAAAATAATACATCCTACGAACAGCCACTTCCCGACATTAAAGGGGATATAGAAGCAACCATCTTGATGCTGACAGTCGTCAAAGATTTGGTTGGACCATGTCGAAGTTGTCAACATGGTCGTAGCGGTGAAGATATCGGAAAGATAAACAAGAAATGATTTGAGGATAATGATATAAAGCCACAGATATCTTTGAAGGCGCTCAATTAGTATTCCGATCTTAAAACAATTGGAACCGGTGAAGGAACAACCGCCATCACACTGGCCACACAAGCATCCACAGCTTCTGCGCTTTTCACAGGTTCGTACGAGTCACTCACTTGAGGCGCATGAGGAACCCATTATCGGTAAACTCACGGGTGTCGATGAAGTCGAACTAAGGCAGCTTATTAGCATGCGAGGAAAACCAAGATAGAAGGGCGGCTCACCTTATGATCTGGAACGATTTCTCGTTTCCATGCTGGTCCACTGCTCATTATGTTGCGAAATAAAGCGGGTCGGTGAGCAAGTCAGACGATAAGAAGGACGAGGTGTGATTCGGTGGATGTTGTGAATGAACGTATAGCGAGCCAGCCGCATGTAGAACCTGACCAGGTTCTGAGACAACGAGAGGCGTTAAAAGAAGGTCAATCCGGCAAAATTCAAACCAAAGAGTGTTTTACTGGTAGACTGTAAGAACGGACAGTACTAGTGCAGAAACTGAGGATGGAGGATGATAGAGACGATGTAGAGACGAGCGTGAAAATGGAAAACAACGGTTGCTCTGGTTGTGCTATGCCCCAAAGCCATGTGACTTCCTATTTTGATTGTATCTTTTTTGTCCGTTACACGGTAACAGTAAACCATTATTGAACTTTAACCATCAGGAAGGTACAACAATGACTACAGTACAAAAGATCAAAGTACGCATCGGTATTTATCATTGCTGCTTCTAATTAAATGGGGGGCGTCTATCATCCAGGAAATCGAAGATGAAATGGCCAGTCTCGTCTCTTGGGATATCATGAGCCTCACTAACTTTCCTAACAGGCCAAAAGTGTGTTTCCTTGTCTTCATGAAGTAGTCTCATCAGACGACGAACTTCGTTCTCGTAGCCCAGAAGAATAAGGCCACGAGCTACCATCTGGGTCAACTCAAGGCCAAGCTCGCAAAACTACGACGCGAGCTTATATCTCCCTCTGGAGGAGGCGGAGGCGGGCCTGGTGTTGGCTTTGACGTCGCCAGGACTGGTGTAGCGTCTGTCGGGTTCGTTGGATTCCCATCAGTGGGAAAGGCGAGTTTTATGTGTTTTATTCTCGCCTGACAGCTATCATCAACAATCATCTAGTCAACTCTCATGTCGAAGCTCACGGGCACGCACTCCGAAGTCTCGGAGATTGATTTCACAACCCTAACGACAGTCCCTGGTACTCTGAAAGTCCACGGTGCACCTATACAAATCCTTGATCTGCGTGCGTACGTATTCTGCTTTTGGTAATTATACTCTTATTTTCGTCTCAGCTGGAATCATCGAGGGGGCAAATGATGGTAGAGGTAGAGGTCGACAAGGTAAGTACAACTTTTCTGCACTTGCAGCAAACCCGCTGACTTTACTGTGCAGTCATTGCCGGTATGGCCTCCAAGTTTAACGCATGCGAAACCCGAGGTTGAGAGCAATGCACACCATAGTGGCTCGCACATGCAATCTCATTTTCATTATTTTGGATGTCCTCAAGCCGTTGGGGGACAAAAAAATCATCGAGGGCGAATTGGAGGGCTTTGGTATTCGCTTAAATAAAAAGCCCCCAGCCATTTTAGTTCGCAAGAAGGACAAAGGCGGCATCGCGATTACCAATACAGTCCCGCTGACGAATATCGATCAAGACGAGATCAAGGCAATTCTCAGCGAGTACAAGCTCAGCAATGTGGACGTTACCATTCGGGAACCTAACATGACGGCGGATGACCTGGTGGACGTCATTGAAGGGAACAGGTGTGTAATTTATAACTTATAAGAAGCCCCGCATAGCTGAATATTTATACCTCGCAGAGTCTACATCCCTGCTCTTTATGTGCGTATTGACTCATATGTCATTTCACTCTGCGCTAATTCCTTGCATTTCAGGTCTTGAACAAGGTTATTTATCACTTAATTGAAATTATATGGCTACTCACGTTGGTTATGTGTGTAGATCGATGCCATCTCGATAGAGGAATTAGACCTTCTGTCCGTTGCTTTTCGTCGTCTTTGAAGAGTACTACTTACGAGTGTTTAGGTACAAAATTCCTCATAGCGTTCCAATTTCATCGAGAGAATGGCTCAATATCGACGAACTCTCGGAGAAAATGTGGGACGCTCTTGAGCTTGTCCGCGTTTATACCAAACCTCGTGGACAATCACCCGACTACTCCGCTCCAGTCGTCCTCCGTAGAGGGAGATGTAGTGTGGAGGATTTTTGTAACGCTATCCATAAGGAAATTGCCAAGCAAATGAAGTAGTGAGTGTTAACATTGAAATATGCTGCTCATCTGCGAAGCTAATTGCATGTCAGTGCTGTTGTATGGGGTGCTAGTGCCAAGCATTCGCGAGGTCAAAAGGTCGGCCTGGACCACATCTTAGAGGATGAGGACGGTAAGATATTTATTCCTTCCACACGTGCAATTTCAAGCAGTCTCCCAGTCGTTCATATCGCAAAAAAGTAGCCGACATGATGGATGTACGACTTGCTCCGTGCAACCCATTGTATCTACTAGTACTGCTGTGTAATGTATAGGGTACTGAGCCGGATGAATGCCCACATCAGTCCCACCGCGCAGTAAACACTCGTCGCCATCAGAGGCAAAAATTCAGTGTCTGGGTTCCCGCCAGTCACGTGAGGGAATAGGGTGACGAAAACCTGGAGAAGTGCAAACCCATACAGGTATGCATTCTCGAAGCTCTCCAACAGTACCCACGGCAATGATGAAGGAAACCTGTTTGAAATTTGAGTAGTGGGAAACACCTCCGTCACAGTGCTCACTCGTAAAACTGCCTGTGGAGGGGGTATAAAATCATCGCTCCCCATATGAGGGAATAGGTAATTTTGAGCAGTGTCTCTTTAGCTTCGTTAATAATACTCAAGACAAGCAAGTTGGCATCGGAACACACCTGCTGGCGTAAAGATTAAGGGAAAGAGCGAGAAGATGCCCGCAACACTTGCGATGACGAAGGTCTTGTAATACGCATAGTTCTCCGAGGCCAGAAGCCTGCAACACTAAACACCAGGTTGAAAAGAGTAATCGAAACCACGCACGTGAGAGGCACTAATACGAGCAGAACGGCCTTCTCATGCACATGCCACCCGAACATATATGAGGCGTAACCACAAAGCGTCAACGCAGCCACAAACGACTTGTAAGTTGGCGCTCTCCATAGCTTAATGAGATAAACCTGAGCTGCATTATCAGAGAAATGCCCGCTAATTGTGTAACTTTTCGCACCATCTGAAAGATTATTGTGATGATGAACGTGTGTATGGGCTTGATATTTGAAATCACCGCAAAGACCGTATCGCCTACAAGACCGCGGGACGTCGATGCAACGCCAGATTCGTTCACTACGAGCCCAACATCCACATGTTTTACCACTGATAGGCTAGTGTGAGCTCGACAATGGAAGGACAATTAACCACGAACATTGCAAAAGGACACGATCGGCAGCAGTAACCAAGGCCCACGCATTTGGTGCCCAGTAAGCGTGATTCAGCCCACGTGTAAAAGGAAACAAGCGAGAAAGGAGTTGCGGGAGTTGGCCCATCAAGGCGAATGGTCCTAGAGATGCTAGGAATACAAGCAGGACCGAGTTCGCTAGTGAAATAAAGCGAGTGGGAATGATCGCCCCTGCGGGAGACATGCAGTAAGACCGCAAAAGGTAAACGAAGTATGCAGGCTGTAGAGATCTGGTAAGTTAAGGACCATGAGTAGTGACGCAATCATACCGCCAGATACATGTAAATGTGTTTGAAGTTCAAAAGAATGGCAAAAAGTATGCCGCTTGCAAGTTTACTGCCCTATAATTGTGATAAGACACTTTACTCAGATGCGAATAACTCTCTCACTTCGCGAGCCATCAAGATTGACCATAGCAATATTCCAAACATGAAGCCATTGTATTGGAAGTGTATGTGGTCAATTATAAGGAACCCTGGGTGAAGAAACAAGGACGCCGAGAGAATACGCTGACAAGAGGGGTCAACAGAACCACGGATAAATCTCATTCAAGAATTAGCGCTTCACTGGCAAGAATAAAGAGATATTCACCTTAGAAGTGCCGCACCAAGGACAAGCTCAGAAATAATAACGGTCAGACGTTGGTAAACAATGACCGTCCATGCATCATATTGAAGATTTTGGAGGTCAACTATCTTGGGATCAATGAATGAAGCGGGTATGGACATCAACTTCTCGAAATATGCAAAGAATGGAGGGTAATCCAGTGCTAGTCGACGAGATGAGATGAGATGGCGTGGTACACAAGCTTTCAAGGGGCTCACTCCACTGAGAAGTTGTCTTCAACGCGGTTCAATAAGCCTAGCAATGGGATGTAGAGAGCTTCGAGACGCACGTCGTAATACCATCGAGAGATGGGAAGTGAATGTGTTATGGCCAGCCAGTTTCGGTGGACCTCGAAATCCGTAGAGCGACTTCACAAATGAGTAAGCGTGCGGAGATTAGTATTTAAGGAGGGCGTACTATGCTGGGAACAGGAGAAACTTTAACGCAGTGGAGAGAAGCAAAATATCAACTTCGGATTGTGATACATCACCCAAAAAGTTCAGCCACGTCCGAGTCCAGGCCGAGGTAGGTTTTAGTGCATGCGACCTCTGCGAGCTCTGAGACTGTTTGACAGCGCTCATCGAAGTATACAAATAAGTCCTTCAAGTTGGTCGTTACTTCGTGCACCGTATTATGTCATCTTAGATATGTTTACGAACCGAACGGAATTGCATGCGGTACCATATTATTGTGCTCATACGAAATATATCTGTGGTCACTGAAACAAATCAGCTTCTGTATGAGAACATTGTATCACACAAGCATGATTTTTGAGGCCGCTTGACGGTCGCCCGAGTTGGCCTGGACTTAACTTGAAGTAGCAACAGACTAGAGTATGGTTGAGCATCACCAGAAATCATGCTTAGTCGCTCTACTAGCATAAAGGCATAGTACTACACGATCAAATCTGAATGATTCAACAACTACAACGCTGCAGGTGATAAGCAACTCATATTGCAAACAAGGTGATTGATAACACTAAACATTACAAGTCAATAATGATAAAACATATCTAGAACAGATGCAGAGGTTGGTGCGATGAACATAATGGCGTGTGGTATAGTGCATGGGTGAGGTGTAAAATATATGCAAACAAAAGAACGCAACAACACATCTAGAAGTCCTCTTCCAAGGAGCTGGATGGAACATTGTCAGATACAAAGTCTACCATACAGATAGTAACTCACAAAAGTTTGCTTGACACCTGGTCGGTCTTTGCATTTGTGTGGTTGACATTTGCTTTCGAATAGTCTGACACGCGCTTTTCAAAGAAGTTGGTCTTCCCCTGTAGCGAGATCATGTCCATGAAGTCGAAGGGGTTGGTGGCATTGTACACCTTGTCGTTGCCCAGCGATACCAGCAAGCGGTCTGCGACGAACTCGATGTACTGGCACATGAGCTTGGCATTCATTCCAATAAGACCGACAGGGAGAGCATCTGGAAAGACAGTCAGCGTAAGAAGGACAATATGGTGGTAATAACAGACCGGTCAAGAACTCCTGCTCGATGACAACAGCCTGAGTAATGATGCACTTGACAGTGTCAGGGTGCGGGCGACGCTTGAGGTGGCTGAAGAGCAAGCACGCAAAGTCGGTGTGCATACCCTCATCACGGCTGATGAGCTCGTTGGAGAACGTAAGACCAGGCATGAGACCACGTTTCTTGAGCCAGAAGATGGATGCAAAAGAACCCGAGAAGAAGATGCCTTCGACGGCAGCGAATGCGACCAAGCGTTCACCGAAAGTCGAACGTTGATCAGAGATCCACTTGAGTGCCCAGTCAGCCTTGCGCTTGACACAGGGAATAGTCTCCATGGCGTCAAAGAGGTATTCGCGCTGGGCGGAATCTTTGATGTAAGTGTCAATGAGGAGTGAGTAGGTTTCGGAGTGAATATTCTCCATCATGATTTGGAAGCCGTAGAAGCACCGGGCCTCAGCGGCCTGGACCTCGTTGGAGAAACGTTCAATGAGGTTTTCATTAACAATGCCGTCGGATGCAGCGAAGAAGGCGAGGACGTGCGAGACGAAGTGACGCTCATTATCATTGAGACGGTTCGTCCAGTCATGGATGTCCTTTGAGAGGTCCATCTCCTCAGCAGTCCAGAATGATGCCTCGGCTTTCTTGTACATTTGCCATATCTGGTGGATTATTAGAACGAAGAAGCTAAGTGGACGACAGGCTGTGACAAACCTCGTGGTATTGAATAGGGAAAAGAACGAAACGGCGTTTGGATTCTTTGAGCAAAGGCTCTTCGCCTGAAATGGAAAGTTAAGTTGAGGTTTATTTCATGCACGAAACCATGCCACTGACATTCAGGGAGGTCAATTTCACCGACGAACTTCTTGCGAAGCTCTTCAAGCTCATCCTCGTGTTCATTTTCAGGGGACTCGGGGTTCTCCGAGTCCGGAGAGACTGAACGCTTGCGGTCATCAATAAAAACAGGAAGGGTGTCTTTGTCTAATGGCTTGGTTGGTGAGTTTAGTGAGATAGATGCGAGGGCTGCAGCAGCCTAATGATTTAAGACACGTTAACTAGAGCAACACGGTTAAGTTGAATATGCGCGAACCTTCTTGCTTGGTGTTGGAGTAAGAGCAAGAGCAAGAGTGGAAGCCATTGAAATAGATGAAGGATGAAGGAGAAGATATCGCGAGAAGATGGAGGTCTGGGTTGAGAAATAGAGCAAGCAACTGAAGTTGAATTTAAGCGTCAGAACTGTGGTTGTGCGTATTTGTTCCACTCAACGACAACATTACGCGACGCGTTGTTGGTTGTTGTGGACGTGGATACGCGCGCGGCCTTTCATCATTTTTATCATTAGTCCACCCAATCAGCAAAAACCACTTCTCACGTCTTCACGTTAGTGTTCACACTTCCACGTCAACGGTCTATTGGAGGAAGACTGCTCACTGCATGTGACTCATCATGGACAGCA
>QFEN01000774.1:85628-100958 GCA_003316125.1 Auricularia polytricha
GACAAGACCTAGAATGGGTACAAATTCTGTCTCTTGGTTGAACTTCAAATTGTCGTTGACATTTCTGTCCACTGAACTTGCTATAAATTAGCGTTCCTACTTCAAATATACTCACGGAATATACGGACGGTGAATGGCGAGAGTAGGAATACGCAAGAGAGGTCGGTCAACCTTGATGAGCTTTGATTGAAAGGTCCCATCTTGCTGCGTGACCACGACTCTCCCAGCCAAGGAGAGGTCCCGATCGAACCAAGAGTGCCAGATACCTCCACCATAAGTTTCCACTCCGACCTGGAGGTACCCAGTCTTCTCCCGCTTGGATATCGGGCGCACCTGTACGAACTTTAGTTACTATAGATGAAGCTTAGTAGCTGAATCACCCTCAGATTCGGGCTATCAACGTGTGTAGCCACGATAGATAAGCCCGCACCGGCCTTCCAGTTCGGTGGAATGGTAAAAGCAATTAGTGAGCTCTGATTGCTGTAAATACAAATCAGAATCCATAGCGTAACCAATGGCAGTGAGTAAGGAGATTGACCGGGTAAAGTAATATTTCCCTCGGGGTTGCAGAGTCTTCTCCCAATCGTCTGTTTCCCGGATCTGCGCTGTTGTGTGGAGACAGTGGTTTGAAGTATGTGGTCCAACTCACCTTCTTGAATCCAGATGCTTCCAGTCGAATCGATGCATTAGTTACGGCATGAAAGGGAGTTGGTGATGCGTTCACGAAAGCGATGAAGCGTCTGGCTGCTTCAGAGCTCGACTGAGAAACTTGTAGCATCATTACTTGAATTCAATAACAGTGTGGGTCTGAAACCAGATTGCCTTTCGAACTCTTGGGTCGTCCAAGATGTTTGGTGCGCAGGGTGGGAGGTCGCAGACTTCGACTGATGGCCTAAGCTTTACATTGATAGATGTGAGAAGAAATTGCCATTTATAGTGTCTCACTTTTTCCTTGCTTTGGTCCACGCGAATATGTGTACGCATCGTGAAGCATACCGATGGTGCAAAGCTATCTGCGGCATGGGCCAACCCAGGTATGCAGGGGCTTGTTTTTTTCATTGGATTCGTGTTCACAGTTGGATAGGCTTTTGGGCTGATATGTAGTTCATCCTCCAACTCACTATATGATGGCAAACTAGCATATGTCCCAGCACTTGAGGATGTGCTTGTATGGGATATGAAGAAAGGGCAAATGGTATGTGGATAGTGTTTCAAGTCTCACTCTGTGCTCATGTGCAGCCAGTTATCGATGTGGCACGAAACAGGACACAGATCTGAGGTTACCTGCATGTGCCGTTCCCCTCAAGAAAACATTTTTGCGGTGGGTTACGCTGATGGTTCAGTGCGCCTTTGGAATAGCGCCTTTATCTCCGTCACTGCAACGTTTAACGGACACCAAAAATCTGTCACTGCTCTCGCATTTGATGCACAAGGAGTCCGCCTTGCGTCTGGCTCGCAAGATACAGATATCATCGTGTGGGATGTTGTAGCCGAAGCTGGTCTCTACCGGTACGTGTTTTCAACAAGTTTTATGAGTCTTCTCTCACCGTTTTACAAGTCTACGAGGTCATCGCAATCAAATCACAACCATACGATTCCTTTCCGAGCCTGAACTTCCTTCCACTTCGACCGGTTCACGCTCTCAGATGTTACTTACGACATCAAAAGACACGTTTATGAAGTTATGGGACACGTCTACTCAACATTGTATCCAGACAATTGTTGCTCACCGCTCCGAGGTTTGTTCCCTGGATATCGATTCAGAGAAGAACTTTATCTTCACCGGAAGCAGTGAGGGCGAAGTCAAAGCATGGAAAATCGACCATGTGGCACTGTCGCAAGGTCTGGCGGAAAATGAGGCAGGCGAGGCAAGTAATAATCTTGGAAGAATTAATCCAGAACTTCATCTCCTGTGTAGGTCGCAAAGATGATCCATCCTGTCACCAGCCTCCCGCTCTCGTCACGTCACCGTGTATCCCAGATTCTATTCCACCCGTCACAACCATATCTTGCTGTTCAGTCACACGACCGATCCATCGAAGTCTTTCGTATTCGGACTGAGGAAGAAATCAGAAAGAAGCAAGCTAGGCGGAAGAAGCGTGCAAAAGAGAAGGGAAAAGGTAAAAACAAAGACAAAGATATCGATGACGCTGTAGAAGAAGCCATGGATGTTGACCAGGAGATCAACGTGATTGATCTTTTTACCCCTTACCTTGTTGTTCGAGCAAGCGCAAAAGTTCGCTCTTTTGATTTTGGCTCCAAGGAAGCTGCCTCGAAACCTGGTGTTCAGGTTCGTATCAAATTACTCACCATGTACGACTCTGACCTGTCACGCCGCAGCTCTTTGTGGCGTTGTCATCAAACGCCCTTGAAGTGTACAATATTCCACCTCCTACAAAGTCCAAGGAAGAGCCGCCTGAAGCGACTCGTGTATTTTCGGTTGATCTTCCCGGGCATCGGACAGATGTGAGGACTTTGTGTTTGAGTGCAGATGACCAGATACTTGCGTCAGCATCTAATGGTACGTTCGCATGAGCAATCCTAGTGCTTCACTAATATGTGTATGCAAGGTTCTTTGAAACTGTGGAACCTGAAAACGACAGCATGCATACGCACAATAGACTGCGGCTATGCTATATGCAGTACCTTCCTTCCTGGAGACAGACATGTAGGTTTTCTTTTTTCCGCAAACATCACTTATAATGTATCCTCCAGATCGCTATTGGAACAAAGTCCGGGGAGATTCTTATATATGATTTGGCATCTTCGGCACTCATGGAGACCGTGAAAGCCCACAGCTCCACTGTTTGGTCGATGCATGTTCGCCCGGATGAGCAAGTTTTGGTCAGCGGCAGCGCTGATAAAGAAGTCAAATTTTGGGAGTTTGAGCGTAACGTTACTTCTAATGATGAGGTTAGTGTTTCGTTGTTGGAATCAGCATTTCTGCAATCTTGATGAACCAACATATGCAGGTCAAAAAAGCATTGACATTAAATCACACACGAACATTGAAGATGTCGGATGAAGTCCTGTCTGTCAGATACAGCCCGAATGGGAAGCTATTGGCGGTCGCTCTGCTGGACTTCACGGTCAAGATTTTCTATCAAGACACCCTAAAGTTTTTCCTTTCTCTATATGGTCACAAGGTAAATCTCAGTGTCCTCTTGCGAACACGAAGTTTCAACGCCTTTTCAGCTGCCTGTCTTAGCAATGGACATTTCAGATGATTCCAAGCTCATTGTTACGTGCTCCGCAGACAAAAACGTGAAAATATGGGGCCTCGACTTCGGTGACTGCCACAAGTCAATATATGCTCACGAGGAGAGTGTAATGCAAGTGCTCTTCGAAAGAAAGTCACATTGCTTCTGGACTGTTGGCAAGGATAAGATGCTCAAGTACTGGGATGGGGACAAGGTGAGACCACTTCTTTTTCGCTTGAGAATCATTGACAAATCTCGCGTAGTTCGAGAACATTCAGAAACTTGATGGTCATCACAGCGAGATTTGGGCGTTGGCCGTGAGCAACCATGCCAATTTTGTAGTGACGGGCTCACACGACAAGTCCATCCGAGTTTGGGAGAAACTCGACGAACCAGTGAGCTGTGCTGCAGTGATTAATCTGTTAGTATGTCGTGACTGTGCGTCTAGCTTTTTCTCGAAGAAGAGCGGGAGCGGGAGCTTGAACAAATCTATGAAAACGGAATTGCAAATGCACTTAACCGTTCTGACATATCCATCATCAATAACAACGAAGCTGATGCGCAACCCTCTGGGGAAGCAGCAGCGGTCACCAAGCAAACCTCGGAGACACTCATGGCGGGCGAACGTATTATGGAGGCGTTGGATCTCGCTGATGCCGAGAGGACTGCTTTCCAAGAGTACGAAGGAAAGGTTGCTCAAGCAGGTTCACTGGAGGCTGCAGGCATGCAGCCACCGCCTCAAAATCCCATTCTCGCAGCATATGACTTGGAACCTGAGGCATACGTCCTACGAGTTGTCGAGAAAATATCCAGCGCTGCTTTGCATGACGCCCTCCTAGTACTACCGTTTGACAAGGTAATCTCGTTGATGTGCTACTTGGACCTATGGGCACAGAAGGTAAGTTTTCCTTCGGATGTCTCCCCATATATATATATTGACGCAATACGAAGGAGTGGAATATGTCCCTCGTCTCTCGCATATTATTCTTCCTCTTGAAGATCCATCACCACCAGATAGTAGCTAATCGTGTCATGCGCACTGCGTTGATCCCGTTACGCGTCCACCTGCGCAGGTCATTGCGCCGCGAGAAAGATGCTATTGGATATAATCTAGTTGCATTACAGCATCTTCGCCGAAGGACAGAGGCAGAGAGGACTGCCCAGTTCTACGAAGAGGAAGACTTCGACGAGGAGAAAGTTCGCGCGAGGATCGCAGAGGGCAAAAAGAGAAAAAGGGTTTCCATCAAAGCTTAATCGGTGGGAATAGTTCTAGTGTCGTATTCGTAAGTATCTAGCGGTACAAGTGACAGGCAAACATTTTTCTGCGCAGCAGATCAGGATTTGGTGATCTGTGGCCCCCACAAACTATTGTCCCTGTCGTGACTGTTCAGTCGTGCAGCCCTTGTGAATTCTGCATTGTACTTGCCAGTTATCAGGATCTGTTGCTTGTCGCATCTGCACGGTCAGTACGCCTTCATCTAGACTCGCCAGTTCGCTGAATGCTGCCCTGGTGAGGTCGACGTGACGAGATCCTCTGGCGCACCCCGCACAAGTGTCCACAATACGAATAAATATACACTTCAACTTGCCGTTGCAGACTAAAATCACAATCAATGTACCGTGACATCAAACTCAGACAAGATTACAACTCACGTTCGATGAACTTGAAGCATTGAGGCTTCGTCGTCCAACCTTCCAAGGTGACGGCGCCCACGAAAGACTTGTCCTGTTGAGAGTCATTCTTAGGCTCAATCATGGCTGCATGCAAATGCATGCTTACTGTCGGTGCCCATCCTCCGTCACTCCAACAACTAGGGTTTTCTAGGTCATGGCCGGTATACCTAACCAACATAGTTGACCACGTCACATTGACTGCAGTATAGGCGAGATCGCATACCAAGTTATGGTGACGCCCTGCGAGATTCCCTTGCCTATACATCCCGCGAAGATAGAAGCAAGGCTTTGGACCACGGTTCCCAAAAATCCAGTAGTTGTAGTTGCGTTTGAGGTTTTTGCATCCTTTTCTTTGTATTTTGGTGTTCCGGCGCTGGCGGATGTGTTGCTCTTGGACGACCTGCGCAGTGCTCTGTGGAAGGAGTGATTTTTGTGACTTGACGCGAGATACTTGTAGTTCAGATTAGAGATATTGACCGCTTCCCATCCGTCTCTTGGGTCGAAGGAGTGTGATTCATGTAGAGAGTGTGCTTTAGCGTATCGGTTGTCTTGTACGCCCCGCGTGCCCGTAATATTCATGATGGCTGCTTCGACCAGCGAAGCAAGAACCTGGATTGTGAAGACGGTTGCAAGCCAGCGCATGTTTATAGTGAGAGGAGTAAATATAAAGCTACAAATATATGGGCGAGCAATCGTGATGTCGATTGTTGCAAAGTCGCTTGAACTCGAACTTCTAGGCGGACGCGCTGGGTTCACGTGACTTTTGATTTCTCAATTCATGTACGCACGTGACAGCTGAATACCTCGGCTCCACTTCGGCCGCCGAGATCCCCCTTTGCGCTATCTTTCTATAACAAATCTTAAAGTTATCTTTTCATTCACCAATCTTCGGGGACCAAGTGGCCTTCTAACTTTGGACCACGTTCTGATCACATCTATGCCAATGGACACATCAAAGAATTCTCTGAATGCTCCCCGTCGCACATCTCGCAAAATAGCAAACGAGGAGGAAACGGAACTCAAACGCGCTCGTGGTGAAATCTCGTGCGCAGAGTGCAGAAGGTATTTCCGTATTTCGAATTTTAAACTTTTTTGATGTATTATTTGAAGGTTGAAACTGAAATGTGACAAGAAAGTACCATGCGGATCCTGCGTTCGTCGAGGGTGCCTAACCATCTGTCCTAACGGTCTCGTCCATTTATCGTGCAGTCAGTCAGCCCCTAACATCATCGTGACACCTACAGGTAGTCTTTCCACCGGGCAGGGTACTCGGTATATATGATTTTCTTCCTGTACACTCAATCGTGCCGATCATTATTAGTTTTGTTCTTGCAGATACAGAACATTTGCATCGCAAGATTGTGGAGATGGGCCAGCGAATTCGACAACTCGAGGACGCATTATCCATTTTCCAAGGCGGTGTGTCTGAGGATGTTCATCCCCTTCTCACCGAAGATCTACTCTCCATCAAATTTGGACCAGAAGCTCCGAAGCCTAGCAATGATGCCACAAATGAAAGCAGTAATGCTCCTATCAATTCATTCGGTACTTTAACTATCGGCGATGGAGGAGAGTCAAATTACTTCGGACTTTCTGCGGGTTCAGAGGTAATGTCATTCTTCCGCTTTCTCGTGAACGCTTAGTGACGGTACCCAACAGACTTTATTCATGGTATGTTGGCTCAAAATATGCTAAAGAAAGTTAATTCTGTTTCATCCTGGCAGGCTGGCGCTGAACTCGATGGAACTTCATCCTCACAACCAGACGAGCTTCCAAGCATGTCTGCGGATATCTCTCGATTGGAATCAAGCCTCCCCTTCAGTTTGACTGGTATCCCTGACCATGATCGGTGTCAAAGTATTCTGGACTCATTGTTAAGCCTTTTACCACCATACCCGCGGGCTTCTGCACTCTGCGAAACTTATATGGAGCATGCTGCTTGGATATTTCGACCAATCCGACGAGAAGAGCTTATTGATGAGATGATGTCTCCTGTCTACGCCCTTGCTCAGAAACGACAAAGTAGCCCATCTGAATCTACAGCAGAGTGCACTGAACATACCGTTGCCGCTCTCTATATGGTCTTTGCCCAGGGCGCTCTCATGGACTTGACGTTGCCGTCATGTAACCAGGAAGCAGAGGACTACTTCCATCTTGGCCGTGTGGCATTATCACTCCGCTCTGTTTTCGAATCACCAACTGCTCAAACTGTTCAAGCTCTTGCTTTGATGGGATATTGTTACAGTAACAGAGGCAAGCGACATGCGTTAAACAGTGCGTGGTCTGCGATTGCGCTTGCCAGCAAATTAGCTCAGAGTGTATGTTTTTCGTTTGATCATCTTACATGTCATTGATTGTGTCTTCTTTTCAGATGGGTCTTCGTGAGTATTTGTCTATGGCCTCATTTTCATTAGCCTTCATTCCTTGCAATTCCTTGCATAGACCGGGACCCTTCCCGATTTAATATGAGCCCGAAGGTTGTTCAGCGTCGACGTACTTTGTTCTGGGAAATCTTTTCTGCAGATCTCTTTCATGTGGGTGATGTCTCTTGCTCTTTAACACGATTTTGACGAATTGGTTAGAGTCTCGCTCTGGGTCGTCCTCCCTCGAACAGGCTATCGTACATAGACTGTCAGTTTCCTGAAGACGAGACGACTACTATGAATGATAAAGGAGAAGTCGAGATTGGGTGTGAGTTCTGACTATTGCCCCTCATATTTCATTGAATCCGCTTACTTTTGGCAGTTTGGCGATGGAAGCATACTTTCACAAGAGACGTATTCTCCCAGGTCACAGAATTAACGCTAAGCGCAGAACTCCCAAGCTACGGCACTATCCTAGAGCTTGACAGAAAAGTTCGCGAGCAAGTCTTACCTCCGTCTTTAAACCTCTATCGTTCTAGCGTCCAAGAAGATTACACCACTCCATCAGCTTATATTCGTGGCCGTATACTTTTTCAGTTTAGAACGACGAGTAAGTCCGCTGGACGCAATGACCCTCGGTCCCATCTGATATCTTCACAGCGATGTTGTTCATTCATCGTAGTTTTTTTGCACAAGCCTTGCTCGACTTTCCCACAAATCCTCTCCGCAGTCCCTACGCTCCATCATTCCTCGCTGCATATCGTTGTGCGTCGGCAACGATCAAGACTACTCTCCTTAACTTCCAAATGTTCCCGGAACTCTATATGCGATGGTGGCCTATCTGGAGTCATCTGTTGTCTGCAGCTGTACGTAGTAGACTTCGTGCATGACGTAATACTCAAGCAAGCACAGGTAATTGTTGGATCCATCGTCACACGAGCACCATCGTCGACTATGGCGCCTGCTGCATGGGAGGAATTGAACCTTGCAGTAGAAATGTTTTCACGGGGATCAGAAACATCAAGTCGCGCTCGACATGGTTCGGTGCACATCATTCACAATTCACCCTTTTAGTGTATTTTGTTGATGCGATATCCCAGGCTATCGTAATCAAACTCAAGCTGAAAGCCTATCAGGCGCTTGAAAGGTATCGCAGTGGGGCGGCATCTAACATGCAGGGTAGTCTATCCTCTCTCCTTCCGGAGGTGGGGGGTGATGATGAACTTGCCATGTTTGGTGGACAGACGCGTGTCCTCGTCAGCAAAATCCTTTCGCAGCAGAACCGCAAGAAAGTACCGTTGCGCTCTGTTACTCTGTCAGCTACAGATTCATCACAGTCCACCATGAGTACCCCCCCGGCGTCTGACGACGGCCACTCACCTTCAGATTCCATCCCCGACGTCCATCCCATGCTTGTAGAATTCCTGCAAATGCTTCCTCCCCCGTCGATGTCACATCCCACAATAGTCACGGGGGATGCATCTTTAACCTTCCAAAATCAGTGGAATGCAATTTCTCTGCCTCCCGAATTCATGACACCGGGCCCCGCGCCCGTGCTATATTCCTCCCCTATCACCCAAACATCCAATTCAGTCTCCGCTTTTCAAAACCCCCTCCCACAATCCAATTTGTTTGATCCAACGAACATCAAGGTCGACGCTGATCTCGCTGACCTTGGACTTTTCCTTTCTGGAGAGTCTGGGATGGACGAACGATGGAAATCGTTCATGCGGGATTCTGGAATTTGGGATGGGCTTCAAGGTCATGACCTCATGACAGACACTTAGGTGTCTCCTTTCTCGTTGAAACGTATCGAGGCTAATTTATTCAAGTGACTCTGGCTCTATAATCAATAGTTCTTCATTACACATTCAGTAATTTTAGTCCATAAACCAAAGACAGGATGATTTACAGTGGATCTACAGTCAAGAGTATTAATTATTGACCCTAGAATGGGGTAAGTCTGTATTGCCGTTCTCCGCGATCGCATAAATACGACCGCTGAGTTTGCCATGAACGGATCTGAACAGGCCGTCTCATCACCTCCTTCCACGATAAAAGTCCAAAAAGGCGTATTTGTCTTCCCATCCAAAACCGACCCTTTTCATCTTGCCTATTCTCGCTATAAGCACAGCGCAGACTTCAGCAAGCACATCAGAACGTGGCTCAGGAACCACCTCATTGACTATGAAGAGCTGAGAGCTAGGGGATTCTGAGAGTGGAAGTTGACGGATCGAGATAGATTGTGGAGAAAGACATAAGCAAATTTGAAACAAATGTCGGAGGGGGTTGAGTGTAGTGTCCGGGACCGAGTGCGATAAAGAGGGTTGCGACGGTGTCGGGGGATCATATCTAGGACTGGTTAGGTACAAGAAGATGAGTGTTGAAATGTGATTTACCTGACACACATCACGAAAATATTGTAGCCCTTTGTGGGAACACTTACGCCATTAAAGACATCAGCAAATCGAAGCAAGCCCCTGCCGTTGCTGGTTGTGCATTCAGGAAATACCACAACAGGACGACGCGCTGAACGGCGAATATCATCAAGACTGCGTAAAGGCGCAGAGGAAGGGGCCGATGGCGTATTGCCGGTGGAAGATATCATTTCCAATAAAGACACCTGACGAAAGCCGTGAATGACTTCCGGTGAGCTCAATACACGGTCAAAAGAAGATATAGCTGCAGATCCGGTCCCTGTCTTTCGTCCTGGAGTGTACGACACTGATGATGCATCTCTGCCGGAAGACGCTGCGGGTGCATTTGCAACAGGCAACACAAACACCGGGTTGTGTCTTACAAGACTCGTCAGAAAAATTTGCAAATATAGTCGAGCATCTTACTGGTATGCCAGCCAAAGGACTTCTATCCAAGAAGACCAGTTTGATACTATAAGGTCCCCAGCTCGTGGATTCCACTTCTTCTCATGGAATTTTCTAACTTTGTGTGAGCATATATCTCAAAATCGATCCACCATAGTGCTGACCCTCTTTTTCGAACAATAAGCTCTGTCGGCACCGACCAGAATCCTATCACGTAGAGTGCCAAGCGCGCAAGCAGGGCGGTGCCTAGCCACAAGATTACATCTTGTAATGGCAGAACAGGCCGCTGTTTCATTGAGCGAAAGTGTAAGTGTAAACTATGCAGCCACTCACACAAATAAAGCTGATCACATGAACTAAGACAAAATGGACTGTAATAAGGACGATGACCACAACAGTTCGTATTACAGCAACGACGAATCTGATGGGCGTCAGAAAAGTGACAAAGAGGTCGCGTTCCTGTGGTGGAACTGGCGCAAGGAAAGGCTGAGTACGGGAGTGAGCTACTGCTTAATATATTTTGGCTGTGGAAGCACTAGCCTGAATTCCCGTTCCAGGATCCTATGAGACGAAATGTGAGCATAGAGCCAGTTAGACAGTTGAATTGAATACTCGGAAAGACGAGAATTTCTCCATCCAACTATGCAAACACGGGTGGTTGGTGACGAGGTTGACAGCTAAACATGCGCGTGGCCTGCTTCCGGCTTTGCCATTTTTGGTACTATACCTGCTCAACGGAGCCTCAACCCCCTTGACCTGAACCGTAACACCGCAAGCCTTGCAACTACCAAAGCCTCCTTTCGTCTATGTCGGTCGCGCTCGCGAAGGTGGCTCGTTTCATCAAGGGTCTCATACAATTAGCTAGCTCAAGATATCAAAAACTGAGCTTAGTCGGAAAGGTGACGCCAGCGGTGTTACATCTTTTAGTGTTCTCCTACCTAATGATGATGTTTCTAGGCTTTGATATGGTTCATTCTATTCTTCTATGTCTGCTTAGCTGCATTTATCATTGTAGTCACTCCAGCTCGCATTGCTCAATTCATGTATGACGTCGCACAAGACATCCGACATCTTCCATATGGGTACGCACTTCTTATCGTTGTTATGAGTAAGTGTGCACTTTCATCCGATGAGTTCGAATATCCTAATTATCCTCAGTTGTTGCATCCTTCCCCCCTTTCATTGGACATATCACCCTCCTTAACTTGTTTGGTTTCACATACGGTCTTCGAGGCTTCTTCCCAGCAGCAGTTGGAACACTGGCAGGCTCTGCCATAGTTTTTGTTATCCTTCGGATCATGTTCAGCAAGAGACTGCGTTCATGGACTTCCACTAACGAGAAATGGCAGGCTCTGGAAGCTGTAATAGTCAGTGTCTTTCATTAGCCTCGGCGTACTCGCTTAGTAGATGACGTCTACAGCGCTCAAGAGGCATGCCCTTGATCATCCTCATCCGCGTCTCTTCATTTCCACCGTGGGCTTGGTCAAACTCATTATTCGCAGTCAGCTTTTCGAGTTGTTTACTGCTTTGGATCTAACTCTTCATGTTAGAGCATAGCGCCGGTGTCGTTGTTCCAGTTCTTCATAGCGACTTGCTTTCTTCTCCCAAAGGTTATGGTTTACGTGTTTGTCGGATCTCGTATTGCTAGACTCTCAGACGGAGAACAGAGAAATCACATGGATACCCGTAAGGACACATATCATGGCATTCCGCTTTCATTGATTCATGGCGCGCAGAAACAAAGATTATCAACAGCCTTCTAGTTGCCGGTGGTATCTTGATATCTGTTATAGCCAGCTCGTTCGTGTCCAAGTCACCGCTGTTAATAACAGAGCTCTACTCATCCTATACAGGCTGGTCTATTATCTCATGCAGAAGGAGATTAAGCGTCTACATGACAGCCCATCAGAGCGTGACGAACTTGCTGCAGAGGCACTCGAGGCAGCAGAGGAAGCGCCTTTGTTGGGGTCTGACTCTTTAGGTTCCCCGTAAAGTTTGGCTCTCACTACAAGTGAGCTTATCGCAGTGAAACGCAATTAATGACGGAACATCGGACTAAGCTATAATTGACACACATCTAAAACTGTAGAAAGTCATGCGAATAATAAGTCGCTAGTAAAAGTGGAGGAAAAGCAAGGAGAAGCTAGCTCCAATCAGGAAAACAAGTATAAATACTCGACTGTCCTTGGCACGTCTGCGTGCCTCCCTCAGCTGCACATTACCCTTCTCTACTGTAGATGTCGTCGCAATTGCGTCCTCGTATAGTTGGTCAGTCAGCTCTGTTTGCTGTGTAAGATGTGTCATCAGTTCCATTTGGAGGTTGCTGATATCCATCAATCTTGCTTCGGCCTGTTGTACGGACTCGAGTGTGTCCTGGACGGATCGGAGAATATTGGCATTTTCCGACTCGAATTGAAGTATCTGAGACTGCGAAAGCTCAATATCATCGTCGTCTCCGTCCAGGTCACCTAATGATGAAACGGGAGTGAGCGTTGTTGGTTGAACAGCAGGGTGGCTGCTCGTTGCGCCAATGGTGGCGGCGATCCCTGAGACGAGTGCTGATGAAGCACCTCCCAACCAGCTGTCGCTCCCTCCTCCATTGCGCTGTTGCTGTTGCGCAGGTCCCTTGGAGACAATATTCATTGCCTCTTGCGCTGCACTGGATCCTAGAGTTCGGGTGCGTTCAAATTGGCGCTTGACACGCTCCTCTTGCATTTCTTTTTGGTTCTGACTGGCTTCTGTAAGACGCCTGCTGAGATACCACGTTATGCTGGAGTGGTGCGCCGCTGTGAAATCCGAAAGGATCGTCGAATTATTGCTCTTCAGACGGGCGGGAAGGAAGCGCGTTAAGGGATTTACGTTACTTGCGGCGAGCTCAGCACGACCTATAGAAAACAATCAATTGTAAGTAGTCGTTTCAGGAGCAACGACAAGAAACAGACCGCACGCTTTTCGAGTGTTTCCATTTCCTTGACTCTGTCTGCGCACCTACTGAGGATGACGCGTGCCTGCAGGTCAACCTGATCCCGTTCCTCGTCTGTAAGGTAACGTATTCCAGACCACGACTTTGTAGAGTCGCTTAAATCGATGGTATGCAAACCATGTCGCGAAAGTGGTACAACGTGTGCATCGACACTCAGGTAAGGCTTCCGTATGCTGGAGAGCATACGGGTAAGAGTGCCAATATGATTGAGCTATGCAACCAGGTGAGAAGATAACCTCGATGTCAGACACATCGTTGCGACATACAATCGTGTAGGCTTCCTCTAGATATTGTTTTCCAAATACATTCGCGTTAGGGACATCATATACGGGAGACGGTTTGCGTCGTTTTGCCTGTGGGATAGCGGTTCTCGCTTGAAGGACATCTTTGAAGTCTGCGGTACGGTCGACGAAACCCATAAATAATCGTTGTACGACGACAGTGCTAATGGGTAACGGAAGATGAGCACAACTGGCGTCGACTTGTTCGCGCGGCGCTCAACACGCTGCTGGCCGCATATTGCCGAGCGCCACGTGCCCAGTCATATAAAAGGCGGAAGCCTGCCGCAGAGTATTTTCTTTTACATTAACCACGATAAAGTTATGTAGGCTCGGTCCAGTGCTGCTTTACTTGCAGCTTCAACGGCAGGGGTTCTCAAACGCGTGGAATATCAGACTGGTCCTTGTTTGAGGCGAATGGTACACTGACTACTACTGCTTGCCATAGTTTGAGACTAACAGTACTCTAGTAAATATCAATTTGTTCATGTGCAGAATTCTAGTACTCTACCAAGCACGACTGTAAGCTTGAGCTTGATCCATGGTCAAAGGATAACCCTTTCCGACAACTTATTTTTGTGGCGTAGTCGCATTCGTTGCCTATACCTCTTGTTGTTGCAGCACCCCCTTCCATCTGACGACTACGTTGTTATTTTTTAGGGACCGAGACCGAAATGGATTTGCTCACGGCAGTGATCTTCGTCCGACCTCATCAGAAGCCTGCAAAGTGTCATTTCCGCCAGATCGAAAACATCCTGTTCTTTGACGTGCAGGCAGTTGATAACAGCCACTTCATCAATCCGCCTCGTTTGTGGGCGACACTTGACCCTCGCCTTCATCTCCCGGTAGCCGGCCCCGGACAAGGTTCACGAGCGCACTGCCAGTAAGATAATTGCACCAGCGGAAATCAAGACGAGCGAGGTTTGGACAATGTCTGTTGTCTCCGTGTAGCAGCCGCAGTTGTTCGTCAGCAACGTCACTATCGTGCAGACGAAGCTCCTCTAGTTTAGGAAGGAGCTCGAAACACCGCACGAAGTCGCTGCACTCCACGTCAACATCATAGAGTTCTAGAAGCTGTAAACAAGGGGACAACTCAAGGAACCGACACAAATGGGCGCCAGAAGGCATGTGATAGCGTGCAAGGGGATCAGATGAGCAGCGCAGGTGGAGCTGACGCAACGCAGGTGCACGCATTGTTACAAGGACTCCGTTCACTTCGGGAGAGGCGTGGAGTGTCAGCGATTCCAGGTGAGGAAGATCCGCAACGCGTTGGGTTTTGACATTGTATGGGCGTGTTCCTAGTTTAGAGAGCTCTAGTGTGAAGTCCCTTAACTCTGGTAAGGCCTGCAACATTTCGATCCAATCGGTGGCATTGATAGAAGGTGTGAACAACGTTGAAGAGGAGAGCACAACATGCAATTTCGTGACTCCCATAAAGTGGCTCCACTGTGGAAGATTCGGTTGTTCAATGAACAACCGAGATAAACGCAGAGCGTCTTGAAGAGACGACACATTCACCAGATCTCCCTGAGAACCCTCCATTTCAGTGATGACATCGAGTTGCCTTAAAGCAGGCAATGGGAAACTGCAACGGTGAAGGACGTAGTTCATTGTTGTCGAGTCCACGGCTTTGACGATAAGGGTGTGCCATTGCTTGCAGCGAGGAATAAGCAAACCCAAAACCTCCTCCAATGATAGTGGACCGAGAGGGATATGCAAAGGCGCATGCTGAACTTTTCTCATACAATACTCCACTTTCCCGATCAAGTTCTACGATCTCAAGTCAAGGAAGAAATGGGACCACACACTAGGAAAGACTGCGGCTTTCCTTCAAGCTGAGAATACTTGAGAAACAGCCACAGGCGCACGCGTCCAGCCGCTTTCAGCACATATCTTAAATATGCGAGCTAGCAGCTCAAGATGTAGGCGGCGAGCGAGAGTTAACAATGAGCGAGCCTGACGTATATTCTCCCGGTGGTTGTCCTTCTGCAAGCGGAGGCGCTCCAGAAC
>QFEN01000775.1:0-10098 GCA_003316125.1 Auricularia polytricha
ACAAACAGAATCAAATAGAGAATTGGGCCTCAGACATAAAAGTCACAATACAAACAAACAAAAAAAATAAAATAAAACAAATAGGGAATTGAGTCTGTGACATAAAAAATCAGAAAACAAAATAAAATAAAACAAATAGGGAATTGAGTCTGTGACATAAAAAATCAGAAAACAAACTAATGAATCAGGGGGAAATGATAGGGTCACTTTGTGATAGGATAGAGTACAGTTCATTATACTTTCCTTATCACCTGATATACACACATGTCATGGTATGAATCACATACCATGCATGACAACGCGAGCAGCTTTCGACTGCCATGGTCACTCACTACCTAAGTGGGACTTCATGATGGCTCTTTGCATTGTCAACCAGTTAGCCATCACAAGTTGCAAAATCAATGTAACATTGATGCCAAACAGTCATTCCTGATAGTTGTGATGTGTCTATGGTAGTGCCTTGTAAATACCTAGCAGCGACCACTCCAGTAGTTCTACTACCTAAACTGAACTTCGTTTCAGGCTGCCCACAATGTCCACCGGTGAGCATGAACTAATTGGAATTGTGTCCTCCGTTTACAGTGTCAGTGAGACAGGAGACAATTGTAAAAATTAGATTTGTGTGCAAGTATGTCATGATCATACATAGGTATATATATCATATCATGTATTTCGCAGGTTCCACCAGACATACCTGATCGAAACCCAGAGTTAAGGTAACCGTAGGGCTAATCATAATATCAACAGTCTTTTTCATAGTGGAACATTTAACTACAGTTCCGATAAGGCCACAATGATTCCCGCCCAGAACAAGGCACTGTTGCTGTTTCCTACATGGAGGAGCCGGGCTCAGATCGCTGGTGGGGATATGATGGTGTTCAAGAGCAGCGCCCGCACTGTTGGATGTGCAGAATGCGGCGACACAACCCTCAGGTGTGGGTCCATTCTCACCGCAGAAGGGGTCAGGACAAGCCATTGATACAAATCACTTGTATAACTTGCCCCTGAGGAAGCTTGGCGACACCTTCAACAGTGCATGATATGTTAATAACTTCAAAGAAAACTCCTGGGTCATCAACCAAGGTAGCGGATCTGGAATGAAATAAGTATACATTATCATGCCTCCGTTGAGGACTTACCGCTGTCTGGTAGGTTCTCCGCTTCGGCGTCAGTGCTGTCCTGGGCATCAACAGTCCAGGGCTCGGATGTCGACGCGCTGGGATTGATGCTCAACATAGGGTTGTGTGCCATATCAATAGCCTCAGAGCTTGCAGACCAAGGTGGAGGTGCCAAGTACAATTGTTTCCTCATTTCACAGAACAAGATCAAGTCCAGGCCTTCGAGCATCGCACCGTTTAATCTCATTCCATACCTTAAAACAGTCGTTAACTTGAGAATAAAACGAAAATGTGCGTGCCACTAAATTTACCTCGACTCAAACATCTCTGACGTGTAACAGGTCGATGTTCCAATCAGATTTGTGACCAAGACATGCAATGCCTTCTTGGATTCTTTCAAGAAGGATATCGGCCACGAAGTTTTTGTTATTGGGGGTGGCCAGAAGGGCTACCGAGCCACGCTCTACAGTCTTTCCCTTGAGACATGCACCGTTGCTGTGCATGGGCAGCAGCGCACCACACTCAAACTTTATGACGTTGTCACCAGGTGCACGACCCCTTTCATCTGATGTTCTGGTCCACGGACAACAGTCACAACATCTCCAGGCCTAATGTCATAACCCTTGTCCTTTGTGTACTGGATTGTCCGGGCGAGGTTTGTCCGCTGAACAATTGCTGTAGGAACTGAAATGCTCGACAGTTCGTCACTGCACTCTCTCTCGTCCTCTAAGATATCCCGGAACCACAGATTGGTTGATCCCTTAGTATACCAGTTCACAATGCCGCATTTCCCCATGTGCTCGCCGTCTAGAACTTGTATGTAGTCCCCAATTTTGATAGAGTCGAAGTCAGGGGGGGGGGCTCGAGATGTTGTTGCATTGGAAGCTGTGAGTGAATTGTGTGTTTCAAGGGACAACGATCTAAGTAGTACTTGGAAACTTCCACCTATGCACTAAGTGTTCAGTTTTGAACAATTATATGATTACGCCGTATTTACCTCTTCATTGGAAATATCTTGACAAATGTGAAATATGTCCTCATACATTTGGATGATGTGCCCTTCTAAACCCAAGTATGGACTGGCTACAATTCTAACGGTGTCACTGACCCAAAATACACGCTCTATGTCTTGGAGTTGAACTTCTGTTTCTTTTGGCCGTCCATCAAATGTAAACTCCAAGCCCGTGGAACCAAATGTGTGGTTGTTCGAGACGACCCTACCAAGCTCTCCACGAAGAGAGCCTTCAACGACTCTGGCACAATCACCCACGCGCAAAAATTGCATCGAAAATGCCGCCACAGCCTTCTTCAGGAAGGGCTTGTCCCATCCGGATTCTAGATGAAGTCGAATGTCGTCAACGTGAGGGGAGGCGATAAGTTCCAAATTATCGCATTGGAAGGTCTTTAGTAGGAGGCCCATGTAGTAACTTTCGTTTTTGTAAGTCCATCCTACAACTTTGTTATCACAAATGATGTCAGAAACCGAGTTGTTAGCTGGAAGGCGTGATCGATCGAGCAGTGCTTGAGATCCCCAAGGCATTGGATATGGAAAGCACAGTGAATGAATTAAAACCTTGACAGAATTCGGTGTCTGGGATTCGACTCTGCCTATAGAACCCCTGTGCTGGCCATGTCTGATCCTCACCCATGCAGGGTTAGGAAGTTGGGACAGTGAACCTTCAACAGCTTCATGTTCTGCCTCCGTGATGCGAAGATATTGTTTCATGGCAAAATCATGCGAGGTAGGAAGTGATTGGGCAATGGTTCTGGGGCTATCTGCGACCACGTAGAGCTGGCCTGCTATCCAAGCCGATATGGTAACGGGAAACCCTTTGCCCCGAAGATGTTCGGCAATGAATTCAGTGGCAGTTCCTGCGATATGATGAGTGATATATTAAGTACTGCAAAATAGGACATACTTTGAATATGAAGCAAATACATCCTGCTCTCGGGTGCCAAAATTTTACGTGAGACTGATGGGATCACACCGGAGATCAAGGCAGCTCTGGAAGTGAGAGCACGGCAATCTTGTGACAAGTTGGTAGAATTCTCTTCGATCCTATTGGCCAAGTCATCAAATTTTTTCGCCAACTTATCTTTCGCCGGCGTTCCTGGCAAGCGCGTGACCTTTTGCAAATGCTCAGACCGCTCAACCTCGCTCCCTTCCCCATCTTCATCTTCATCTTCAGAAGCCTCGACGAGAATATACGGATTGCGGTTAGACTATGTTTCTTGTTTTAGTACACAAATTGATCAGCCATGATATTGCCACTTACTTTGAGTCGTCCCTGCAATCGTCGTCCATGTGAGCTCAATGCAGACACTGACATGGAAGAATCTTTTGGTGCAGGAGGGGCCTCAGTGGGTATGTGCCTGGCCATGAGTAGGCAAAGGTTGGCCAAGGACTCATCATTGTTACTTTCACCAGAGAACAAGGCATGACGGGGTTCCACCCAATCATCCGCAGAGTATCGATCACCGAGGTACGAGATAAGCGCGTGATCCATTTGAGTCATCGTCATGTCACTGGTGAGGAACTGCTTCAGAATCCCCCATGCATGTGTATCGCACAGTGCCAGTACTGTCTGGTTTCCTGTATTGTGCTCATAAATGACGGCATTGATGATATTGTTTCGTGACTTACCTTCATCAATCCTGAGCCGCTTTGGTGCAGGTTCATCATCACTGCATCTGGTGCATTTGGACATGATTCTGTCTGTGGTGTACATGTTAACTTTACAGCTATAGCGAACTTGAACCTCACATACTATGTTTAATTGTTTGTTCAATAGACTTAGAGTACATTCTCTAATATATCTATCAACTTGTATCGTATCAAGGTAATGGTAAGAGAAAGAAGACCTCTTGATGCACAAGGTCAGTATTTGTAGTGAATCACTATTGTGGATTAGCTAATACTTACTGGTGTGGATTGTGGACCACAGCGGTGTGAATTGTGGACCGACAGCACAGTATTGTCTTGCATGCATTGTCGGACAGATATGGCAGTGTGAATTGTGGACATCGTGAACCAACGGCACATCAGCAAGGACTGTCGAAATAAATCGCAAATCCTGCCCGCCCACTTTAGTACAGTAATACAATAAGTACAAGCTATGGGCAGGTGATTGAATATAAAACTATTGAATGCTATGGGAATGGTGACGTATTCAAAGTCTTGGGTAGTATACCATATGAAACTCAACTCATTCACGTTTACGCTAAATATAGAATATCACATTGTAAATCTACTACTTGCAACAAAACTTAGGGATGGGAGTCGGGAAGAGATTATGACGCAAAGGACATGTTGATATACTGAATGACTACACATTCAGACCCAGCCGGCAATTCCCGATTAGTAAGTGAACTTCCTGGAGAGCGCTGGCGCTGAATTCCAGCTGAGTTTGAATATAGTCATTCACTATATCAGCACGCGCGTACCTTCTACTGAACCTTTTCTTCCAACTTTCAAATAATACCAGTAAGGCTATCAGGTTCTCCTGTTGGCGTTGTTAAATTTACTTATGAGCTTATAGTTATATGATTTGGATGTCCTATGCTCTCATAAGTCTTCATGTGAGTCAATTGTTACGCACCATGTTCGAGCCAAGCCGTGATACAGCATTCTATTTTAGGACTTACCTGGATCCTATCTTCGAAGAATTTGATACTACACTTTGATGAGGTGAGGACTAACTTACAGTAGCCTGACTTTACCCGCAATTGCTTCATCGTACCCAAGGTACTTCTTGTGATGCTCAGCAGCTTAACTGTCTAATTCAAAGACAAAGACAGTGATGTTTTGCCGGGCTCACCGATCAATTCACACCATCTATATTAGAGATGGTTCTGAACCAGACGCTGGCGATGCGTGTTTTCGGGAAACATCAAGAGAGTACTGACCAGAACGCCCAGTTTTACGGTGAAGAGCCATCGGACGTTTGATCTCATACGATTTAGTCCCTTTCCTGCCCGCACTTAATATGAGCAATGCCTATGTGAAGCAGTTTGCTGTGAATGCTGGTCACATTCTGTACTTGGCGCTGGCATGGATATTTTGATCTTGTGTAGCCTACTCCTGCGCATTGTTTATTAGTCACTTCCAATATACCCTGTTTTTTTTTTTCCCTTAGAATTCCTAATTAGGAAAAGGGTACCCCACTACTTATGTATCGACCATTGCAGAGAACGTACCTACATTCTGGTTGTTCAGGGCTATGTACTATGTCCCAAATATTGATTTTGATGGCCAGCCAGAAGTTTTGATGGCCAGCTGTCAAAATGTCTTATTAAAATTCTTCCGGCATTTGCCGCCAGGAATTCTATACATACTCGCTTGAGGTGACCCAACAAACTAATTTACCCATCAAGTTTCAACCGTCATTCATGATGATGTCGACCCCATCCTGTCTTCTGCCATTCGACTCCTCAGCTACTCGGATTGGCATGTTTGAACTCTCAAACATACTAACACACACTAAATGGCTGGATTTCTTCATAAGGCTCATACCAACAGAGAAGGCCAGTCTATAATTGATACAGTGTCTGATGGCCCATCCTGACAGTTTTCTATTCAGCTCCGGACTGAATTATATCTCCTGCACTTCTTGCTCAAAGGTCGAGTCTATCTCAGTGATATTTGGCAAATAGTTGGGGGACGTTTGTTAGAAGCGCAAAGAGAGGAATCGCTGCAAAGTGCTGCTGGTGATCATACAAACCGCTGGAGCATCGAGCGAGATTTCATGGAAGAGAAGAGGGATCGATGTCAGTTGCAAGTATCTCTTTGCAGCCAGGCCATCGATCATATGGAGCAACACTGGGCTATGTGTAAGAGACTCTAACTTCAGCATGCGAATAACATGGTCTGACATGATTACTCTTAGTGATGTGTCCTGTTGCAGTGCCAGTCACTCACACCACCTCTTTCTCAGCAACTACAAGACCCATTGTTGAACCCGTTGTGACCTATTCAGCAGTCGTGTGAAACAAGTGTGAAATTTGGTTAAGGAGGCAAAGTATCGGCCCCATCCCCCCCCACAGAAATTGCATTGCTCGAAAGTGGCTTTCCTTTGGCTGGTGGTAAGTTTGCCCTTGTGGACCTGGAACAACGAACGTCGGTTACCATGAACGTCAGTGCTGTCATTTATCTCCTTTGTTGTGCTTACGCTCCTTGAAGTCCAATGGTCCCTCCTTCAGCCTGCAGAGTACATGGGTCACCACACACATCCAAGATACCTTTGATGAGGCATGCAAAGTGGAATTATCTACCCAGGCAGGACTAATGGCCATGTATCTTGATGTTGGGGGATGCCATACTCACCATCACAATGCTCAATCGGAGCTCACTTTCCTGCAATCTAAGATGTGCCGTGCCAAAGCTGAGGCCGAAGTTTACACACTGGCCCTTAAAAATTCCCCTATATCTACCTACTCTGATAGCGGTAAGCATGAGCCAGTTACAGTGGTCTCTTCAGATACTGATGCCTTTACAGATTCATCTTCATCCCCACGCCCAACTCTCCCACAGAACCTACCAGAGGAAGTGCATTGCTACATGGAGTGCATTGATGTTGAATCAATCAACTCTCGCTCTGACATCGATTACTTGTGGTAACCACGTTGTTTTTATTTCGGTCCAGATTTCGGTCGCAGTGTGATATAAGTGTACATTTTGCCATCTACACTCAGGTGTAGTGTCGTCTCTATGGCTCAAGGAGGAGTAAAGAGACAAGAATGGAAACAGCCCACATTATATATTTCACTTGGAACGTCTACTGCATAAGCCGTCGCAGTGGTTATCAGGCGCACATATCATTATGCCCTGTATGTACCAACAATGTACCACGAATGTATTGTAAGATTAGTACAAGGACAGGAATCTAGGGTAATTTACTTCCCTTCATAGTGATCAAGAAGATATTGACTCACATCTGTAGCAGTTAACATTCATGACATTGAGGTTGCTCGGAACAGCAACAAAAAACGCACATGGTATGATGTGGTGGACGGTTATGCATGCTTATATAATGTTTAGATGTATTTATTGGTAACTGACTTGCAATTATGACGTTGTTGTGGAAATCAAATCAGATTAGGGAATTTCGGGTGCTGCCGGCTGAGTTTCATTTCTCAAAGTCAATCACTATAAAGGAAACCCCATTTTCTAAATGTCCTTCTTTCCCATTTCTGATGTTCGTCTCCTGCGCGTTTACCCCGGAACCCAAATCCAGATCATCATCAATGATGGCATTGTTCCCCTCCACGGGATTTGCACCTGCCCATATGATTACGAGCACGGACTGCACCCACCTCCGCCATTCATTGAAGCTCAGCAGGAGATGATACGGGATCCAGACTGGGAATGTCATGGTGACTGGGACTCCGGTCTCAACTTGTCTTTCCCATTTCTACCATCTGCATGTACGACACGAAGTATGTATTATGATATCTAGATATATACATGACTATTGAAGACAACAAAAACTACTAGTACTTACATAAATTCTCGATGGCACTACATATATACTATACTCAGTAATTTATTAATTAATGAGCATCATTGTGCCTTCGCCTGGTAACTTGAAGAAATTTACTTACACTATGGAAAACCACCAACTGAAGTAGTAAATCACGCAGCAGAATAACGGCGAGTGATCCACTGTTAAGACCGTGTTCAAGGGGTCGGATCTGAAAGGGCTTGGCTTCAGCTCGTGCGCTGCGCCCCTTACCCGAGTATTGCCCTTTAACTTCAGGGGCGGGATAGGAACAGATGGTGGAGATACAGTTCGGCCGAAGCGGATGGAACTGATAGGGGTGATGCGGAATAGGGGTAAAGGACTATCCCGAACTAAGTCCGGATAGAAACAGACAGGGGTTAGACTACCCGAAGGTAGAGTCGGAGGGTTTTAGTCTTAGGGATATAATCCCGAGACTCGGAGGTAGGTTGGAAGGACTCTGAACCGAAGGGAAACACGAGGAAGAACTGAGTCTAAGATGATATTCGAACTGAGGATCTACTACGGTTTACAAAGGTTTATATACTATACAATATGCGACGGGAATGCAGTGAGCAGAGTTCCGAGGCTGTGAGAGGAACATGTGGAAGGACTAAGTATGACAGGCGCAAGGCTAACTGACACAGGCTGATCATAAGGAACAAGGAGTAAAAGGAAACATGAAGCTGGAAACTAGACTGGAGGCGGAAATGAAGCAGAGACAGGACGATCGAGAATGGAGACGGAAATTAAGTGTCAGTGAGATCCGGACAGATAGGGGTTGTTACATATGGAGAACAGAAGCGGGATAGGAAGATTAGATCGGATCCGAAGAAGTCATGGAAGTCCGGTCCGAAATAGGGGCTAGAACGCGGGATATGACAGCCACACTTTGTGATTGCCTCATCAATGTCTGATCAATTATCATATTCTTTTAATAAAGATATTTATCCTGGGACTGCGACCACCTCAGGTCGGTTTATTGCTACGGCTTAACCTCCTCCAACCTGCGATCACATCTGTATTCCGATGTTATGACACATTGCAACACCGTTTTGCGCGATAGCCACATGGCAGTGTCATGTATTTCTGTCATATCCCGTGTTCTAGCCCCTATTTCTGGACCGGACTTCCATGACTTCTTTGGATCTGATCTAATCTTCCTATCCCGCTTCCGTTCCCCATATGTAACAACCCCTATCCATCTGGATCTAACTGACACTTAATTTCCGTCTCCATTCTCGATTGTCCTGTCTCTGTTTCATTTCCACCTCCATTCTAGTTTTCCCGCTTCATGTTTCCTTTTCCTCCTTGTTCCTTATGATCGGCCTGTGTTAGTTAGCCTTGCGCCTGTCATACTTAGCCTTTCCATATGTTCCTCTCACAGCCTCGGAACTCCGCTCACTGCGTTCCCGTCACATATTCTATTGTATATAAACCCTTGTAAACCGTAGTAGATCCTTAGTTCGAATATCATCTTAGACTCAGTTCTTCCTCGTGTTTTCCCTCGGTTCGTATTCCTCCCAACCTACCTCTGAGTCTTGGGATAATCTCCCTAAGACTAAACCTCTCCGCCTCTACCTTTGGGTAGTCTAACCCCTGTGTGTTTCTATCCAGACTTAGTTCGGGATAGTCTTTTACCCCTATTCTGCATCACCCCTATCAGTTCTGTCCACTTCGGCTGAACTGTATCTATATGGAAGTTGGAAATTCGCACATAAAACATGGAGGCATGGGCCGCCGTACAGTCAGCACATCAGTAAAATTATTTTCGACGGGTGGAACGTCAAAATAGACGTATAACAAAAATTGTACCCATAGTTTGAGGATGAATGATTTTGAGGCTCCGGCCTGGGTCCACCTCTCCCACTTCCATTCCAGAAAAAGATCACGCAGCTTGGTTGTTCGGAGGCAGACAGACATCTAAAAAGACCGTCATCAGACATCCAGAAAGACCATCAGATTCCTCGATTACCAGCGTGTTTAGGGGGACTAGAACTTCGACGTGACTCGTCGTCCGAAAGGTTGGTGATATGGAAGTTTAAAATTTGTATATCAATACGGAGGTGAAGGGCCGCTATCAAGGTGACAGCTGTGGGATCAGGCGGCATATTGTTCTTCAGCGCCCACAAGCCACTCCTTTGTGGACTGTCCGAATCAGTCGGATTTCAAGTTCTTGCGAGCCTTTCGCCCCTGACACCTACCTGTGAGACGTGCGGAGCGCCAAAAGTTATACCTGTAACAAACCTTGTTAATTTGGAAGGAGATCGTAACTGATAGATACCAAAGAAAATAGTGATGTGGCGTGAGCTTTGCTCCATATGGGAAGATTCTTTGATTATATTGTCACGTGACAAACTCTGCATCAACCGCGACGTCCTATCGATTGTGGATCTTTGTGGACCTTGAAACAGTGTTCGGCCGGTCGCCGAACGTTCGCAAAAGTCGGTGAACGTTCACCAGTGAATGTCTCTATGTCTACG
>QFEN01000777.1:1617-21956 GCA_003316125.1 Auricularia polytricha
TTATCTGCGCTCGAACTAGGTGTGTCAGCGGGCGGCGGCATACATAAACACAGACACATACTGACCTAGGCTCTTCCTAGGACTCATCTCCCTGACGCTCATACGTGCCCTGCAGACCTGGCGGATGACCAACAACCATCTATTTGCTGCCCTACTGAAACATAACATATTCTACTATGCATGTGGTCTCTGTAAGTTGCCAGACTGTTTTTCCGTGCTCATAGATGATCATTCTCGTTATGAAAGTTTGTTCGGTGGTGAACGTCCTCACGTCACTGCTTCTCCATGTGCGTGCACCCCTGCCCTGCCCCTAAGAATGAACCATTGATATTATACGCATTTAGCACGCGTACAAGGCCATGTTTCAAGAGTAGGCAACCTCGAAACCCCGCTGCGAACTCTACTAACAGCCCCTTGCTCCCATAACACACTTATATTGCAGTTTTCAGTTCATCATTCTCGCGATCCTCGCCACACACATGCATCTCTATCTTTGGCATATGGACCAGCTCCTACATGGCTCTGATGCCCTCACGCTCATTCCTCTGTCCGAAATGTCATATGGTGTCGCGGGGAGTCCTAGCGCGGGATCTGCAGAGAGTGCTAGATGTCCTGATGGCAGTGACTGGATCTAGTTTGTAATGTCTCCGCATGTCAGCAGTGCAATCAGCCACCTATCAATCCATCTGCCTCCTGCTCTCGGCTTGACCTTGCGATCCTACGGGAAGTATCCCTTTGTGTTTGAGCCTGTGCCTGGTCCAACATCACGTTACCTGTCCTTCATGGAGTAAATCTCGAGTCTGCGTATATGCGCTGGTCAAGACGACAAGAGCTTTATGTTCTCGAGGTCTAATAGGTTCTACACGATATATGGTCGTTTGTTTGGTCGTTGTCATCAGCTTCATCAGGGTATCATGATGCGATATATCTACATGAATACGAATTGGTTACTACGCCTGGCTGCTCATCAATATCTGTCGTAAGGTCATGTTCTGATCCAAAGGAATAGTAGAGTATGCCAGAAAATCGGGAAGATCATGCAAGAATAAAGTCGCGTTATCTACAAATAGATTAGCCAAGTTAAAAATCAATAAAGGAGGTCGTGCTCTCTCCTGAGAGAGATCATGCCCCACCATCCAAGAAGGGAGAAGATAGCAACGCCAGTGAGGCCAGGAATGACCCCTAGAACTATTTTTCCACCTTGGCTGAGCTGCGGACCACCGCATCCCTCAGTGTATGCATTATCGCAAGGCATTCCTTGCGGTTTCTTGGAGTCATAAGCGCCCGCTTTCAGCGATGTGTAGAACGGGTCAGCGGTGTCGTTGAGCACGTGCATTGCGGCGAGTGTAAGCATCGGTGCATTGTAGTCCAGTGCGACCTCAGTTTCAGGCCAGTCGGCACGGATGTCGAAGAAACGATCGTACTTGTCTGGACCACCGACAACGGCCCCATAAATGACATAAGCTTCTTGGGGCGGGGAAGTATTGATGTTGCTAATGTTATTGCCACCGCTTGCCATTGCGGAGTGGGGATTCTGAGGCGAGTTGGGATTGGCACCGACGATATAGGGTGCTATGACAGACTGAGCCAGAACGACAAAACTATACTCGATCCATGCTCACCTTGCATTGGATTGTTACCCAGAGCATAGTTGACTTGGGCTTTGGCATAGTTCTGCAACAGGTAATTGTTGAGTCCCACATTTCAATGATCGATTTTGAGGTCTCACCCAATAATCATTTCTCCTGCTTTGGGTCGAGGCCAGTGGTACATACCGCGTTAAAAGCATAGCAGCATTCAGCGATGGGTTTAAGCTAGCGTCATCCGAGTCGCCATCATAGTAAAGCAGTCCGCCTATGAATGATGTCAGCTGGAAAATGTGCGATAATTTCATTGTAATACCATGAGTTTGGTATCCTGGTCCACTGCCGTAAACTATCCCATCGAAGTACTTCTCAGCCACGGTTTGCCAAGTGGATGCATTACCACCAAAGCTTGGATTTGCTTGCGCAATCTGTGCAAAAAGGACAGGTAGGCCAGGTGTTTTTGTATCCCAGTTGAATACTCCATTATAGCTGCTGAGGCCATATTGCTGCCAGTAACCCTGAGCCTGTTGATACAACGAAGAGGAGTTGGTTGCCCAAGACAAGAAGAGTGCAGCAATGGCAAGCTCATCTCCATATCCGGATGAAGCGTACGCTGCGCCAGCCTCAGGCACAGAGTGTTGGTATACTGTCTGTCCACCAGAGGCGCTAGTGGCAAAGGTGAAAAGTTGTTCGGCATGTTCGAGAAGGGTTGCGGCATATGTTGCGTTTTGAAGTGTCGCTGGGCCAGAGTAAGAGCTCGAGAAGACGCGGTTAGCGTAGAGATTAGAGCAAGCCGCGAAAGCTGCAGCGGCTCCTGCAGCAGCATCAGTTCCAGGACTGAAATTAAGTTAACGAACAATTCGATGATAAGTAGTGGAATAATACCTAGTGTCGTTGATTTGATATGAAGGACGCGGCAAAGGAATGTCGCGATCGCCGCCCCAGTAATCATTGTCAAGTTCTTCTGCGGTCATGTGTGAGTGGAGACTAGAAATCAAAACCGAATGCTTACCATTAGCTATCTGGACGAACAAAGTATTGTTAGCAGCGTGTGCCTATGACAATCGGCTTGAGTTAATGGCTCGATCACTTGATGCTAACACACAAGACTGACTTTCATGAGCCAGTCAAGACTCCATCGGAGCATGCTATCAAGGTAAGGCGTTTGGTTTGCTAAATCGTATCCTACACAATATGATTGGCAAGTAAGCATTTCCCTGATGTTGCACGAACCTTTTCCGAAATCTGTTGCACCCCAACATATCGACATCACGGTGAATGACTGGAGCTAAGTTGAAGGAGTGATATGTTGCACAAGCCGAGGAAGCTTACCAGAGGGAAAGTGCATTTGATATAGTCTAATGGATCTGTCAATATAGAAGCTGCATGATGTACGCGACACTCACCACCCGCATCATAGTAGCCACCAGTCAAATCCAACTTGACGTCCTGCCCATCGGTGAGGGCACTGTCATTTCGCCACTTGACGCGATTTGTGCTGGGCAACTTGCCACTGCGTTGGGCTTCATAGAAATAAAGCAGATTTCCAAGCAACGAAGACCATTGCGAATTGGGGATACCGCCAGAGGATGCAGACGCGCCAGCTGAAGCGTTTTGGGGCAGGAAAGGGGGTTCAGGTAGAGGAACTTGGGCAAATGCTTGCCAAGAAGCAAGGAGAAGAAGGACAAGAGGCGCCCACATGACGAGTCGTAAAATGAGATACACGTACCACCAGTGTGTCTTCAGGGATCGAACTACCAAAAGGTTTTGTCGATGTCCATGCAAGCCTCCTTCAACCAGAATCACGTGACGTTAACGATCCGGGCCGCGGACTGCCGCAAAGTACACCCTACTCACTCTCACATCTTGGTCACACTCCAGACTTGCTCCAGACAGCGGGCCGTCAAAAACGTTATATATAACATTACGGAGAACATGATTTCAATGCTATCATATCTCTACTCATGGCACTCAGTCCGATTAAGACCTGTGTTCTCGGCGTGGGTCTTGCTGGGCTCACGTTTCACGTCCCGTTCGTGCTCGCTTTGCCCGAACTCTTCACTCTCACTGCTGTCCTGGAGCGCAACCCACAGACTCCCGGAGGAAAGGTGCACCAGCGTTTTGGAGTTACCACGAAAATACATCGGACAATCGAAGAGGTCGTGAATGACCCAGAAATCGAGCTTGTTATTGTAGGAACCCCAAACGATACACATTACCCACTTGCAAAAGCTGCTCTTAAGGCCGGCAAACACGGTAAGAAAAATACTTCTTCTGCGCAGATACCGCTCTCAACCGCTTCAGTTCTCGTCGATAAACCTGTGACCGAGACAGTTAAAGAAGCAAATGAGCTTGCCGCAATTGCCAAAGCCAAAGGCCTTGTTCTTTATGGCTATCAAAATCGACGCTGGGATTCGGATCACCTCGCGCTGAAGCGCCTGCTTGCACTTCCCTCCTCTTCGCCGCTCTCGCTTGGTAATCTACTGGAATTTGAGTCTCAGTGAGGAAGATCGTCGATCAAGCTACACTTGATTTCCTCATATTTCTTTAGCTATGATCGTTACCGTCCAGGAATCCGGGCTTCCTGGAAGGATAGTGCGGGCTCAGTGTATGACCTCGGGTCACATCTCCTAGACCAAGCCCTCAAACTCTTTGGTCGACCTGCGCGAATTACTGCGTTCATTCAAAATATCCGCGGCGTCACGAAACCGGAAGTCGACGACATCGTAAGTCCGATACCATCGCATCTATTCTAGCAGCATTCTCAACGCGTATTCGACTATGCAGTTCACTATCTATTTACACTACAATCCTGGAACCCCGTTCTCTAACCAGTTCACTGTGCTTCTCCGCTCGCACATCCTATCAGTTAAATCCCCTCAGCTACGCTACGCAGTCCGCGGTACAAAGGGAATGTTTACCAAGTACGGTCTCGATACGCAAGAGGATCAATTGAAAGCCATGCCCACTGTCAGTGATATCCTTGAACCAAGTTACGGACAGGAGCCCGAGTCCATCTATGGCGTCGTCGAAAATACCGCTGATGATGGCGTGACGATCAATAAGACAATGTGATTGTCATTTTCACGCATATTTCCTGGCCGTGCTGATGGTTTTCTATAGCTGGCCCTCGGATGCTCCGGGCCAGTATATCGGCCTCTTTAAGAACCTTGCTGGTGCTATCCGTAATAACGAGGAACTTGAGGTGAAGTGGGCAGAAACGACGCAGGTGATCGAGATGATCGAATTGGCCTATAAAAGCTCTGCTGAAGGCCGTACATTGGATGTGTCGAAGCTTTAGGCTGTGTACGTACTATAAAGAATGCATCTTAGAATGGCACTACACAGTGAATCAAATGTCCCTCCGGAGTACTCTTGGCAAGAACAAAGGACAAGCCTGCAGAGGTGCGTTTCTTCCTAATTGTGGAAAGGCCTAGCGTTGAACAATCACAGTTTGATCGCAGTTTACACGCTGGTATACGTGGCGTCAAGCTGTACAAAGGTTGAATGCCGTCGTCAGAACTGTATCGTGCTTTGGGGGGCAGCGGTCTCCCAAGACTCAAGCGAGATAACGATCAGACAGGGACCTGCTGCATCCATTGACAATAATACTACAAGGAAAAGGTTCGCCGTGCCCAATAATATTAGAGTAACAAATTCGCACAAGTGGTCCTGATCCCAGTTGGACGTGGTAAATAAGCAGAGCATCCCCGACTAAGACAGGGCAGTGTGCAGTTCAACGACTGTGCGCGAGTTATCGATCGAGATAGGCGGAAGAGCGAGGCTTTGACGTTCTTAACAATGACCGGTTTCGACAGCTGATGAAAGTCGTCGAATATCTCGAACGATATTTGTTCCAAAGGGGTCGACCGTCCAATTAATAGAACAGTTTGTTCCGAACCTGGATGCCATCATCGAACTGCCAGAGAACTGGACTGACTCGGATATGTGGAATGAAATGGATTTCCAAGGTTGTTGTTCAGAAATTGGGCTTGCGACACATCTACGGACAGCTGAGCCTGCGACGCTCTCTCTTGTGCGTTATGGATTTCTAGTGAAGCCTGAAGGCTTTTCGACGGCTGCCAGTTGTGTTGAATTACAGCGTTGAGTAAATGAGAGATATGCTTTCGGGCGTAGCCGCCTCCTACCATCAAAAGCTGTGGGCAGGTTGTCATCAAGCGGACCCATGCCATTCTATAGCTACAACACCTGGGTGAAATCTAGCAGCTCCTCAGCAGGCTCGTTCACGATAGTCATCGAACTCGCTAGAGTCGCTACTGCGGCGGCACTATCTATGACTCACTTGTGTTCAACTTCAAATCTCTCCCATGGCATAGCCATAACATCACAGAGCAGTGCTCTGAGCGCCTTTGAGGGGCGCCGAGAATCTCTAGATAACGGTGTGGCTATTACTGCCCCCAGGTTCACTGGAACGTTGTACAATTATAAGTACCTTAAGCGGGTTCATCATGGCGCCAGAACAAGTCATCGCGACCCTTAGCTGCGATGCCGAACAAGCAAGCTTCTCATCTGGTTCCCAGCTATTGTGTTATGAACCCGGGGCCTGCAGGAAGTGTTTCAAACCGCGCTCGCCGTGTCGATGGTATGGTCCAGAAGCTCTTGAGGCAGTGTCAATAATAATCGCTCAGTGTTTACACCAACAGCCGTCAAATGGATTCGCGGTGAGCTTATCGGTAAAGGCACCTACGGCCGGGTCTACCTGGCTCTCAGCAATACTGCGGGTAAATCGCAGCTGATTGCCGTCAAGCAAGTCGATAGTCCTCAAGTTATTCGAGACGAAAGTGACCAGTGTCAAGCCACTTTCGTACATTCTGTCGAAAGAATAAGCAAGCTACTGGTAGATCTGAACCATCGTCATATCGTCCAATATCTCGGGTTTGAAGAGTGCTTTATAGAGTATTCGAGGGTTATGAATATGTGAGTTTCTAGCAAAACAACCTTTCAGTCTTTGACTAGAACGAGGTAGCTTTATGGAGTACGTGTCGGGCAGTGCGTTGGGCTATTGTCTTCGCGAAAAGGGCAAGTTCAGCGATGATGTCGCGAAATTTTTCATGCTTCAAATACTTCGGGGTTTGAGATACCTCCACTCGCGACGAATAATCTACCGGGTATGTGACCGATTCGGCGTGTCTGAAACACTTGAAGAATTCATGCAAACCCCGGTCAGAATCTGAAAGCCGATAGCGTCCTACTTGAGAGAGACGGGAGTTGCAAGCTTTCTGACCTAGAGTTCTCCACCAATGAGGATAAAATACATAAACTTCCGTTCACCACTGTGCAACGGATACTACCTTGGATGGCACCGGAAGTCATCTGCCATCAGAAGGAAGGGTACAGTGTCAAGGCCGATATTTGGAGTTTGGGATGTGTTTTGTTGGAAATGCTGACAGGAAAGCGACCCTGGTATGAGGATGAACTAATCATGGTCACAATCAAGGTCTGTGTTGTACCTTTGTATTACAGGAGCATAACTTATATTCCGTATGCAGATGAAACAGAATAAGCGCCCACCCATCCCTCCTGATATTACCTTTTCCGATCTTGCCATGGATCTCCAGGATTCATGTTTTGCAATGCAAGTTATTCAAAAAAAATTTCGGATGATACCATTCACCTTATATTTTGCAGTGATCCTGACAAACGCGCATCTGCTTCGTACCTGAGACGACATCCCTATCTTGAGCTGCCGGATGGTTGGAGTTTTCAGGGTTTTAATGTCTAGGGAACACTGTTGTTATCGTACCTTTTTTATTCATGTATATTTTACTAGGCGTCTTTCCCACTTGCGGACTGTGATAATATATAATTAACTGAGAGAGGAGCCATTTGTGCGGGACTGACACAGTACGGATCCGCCTGAATATAACACATCAGGACTATGCAAACCTGCCCTTTCGACACGACCAGCACAACTTCTTATATATGAATCCGCTAGTTCAATAAGATAGAGCCTTAAACATAAAGAGAGATTAAAATGAAACGCGCGATAACCCAAGGTCATACTTGAAGTCCAGTACCATGGATGTCCGAATCGTAGAACCGAATGTATGACATGGAAGGCGTGCGTCGCATGAGCTGAGCATTGGATGAAAGACTATGCTCAGCCGGCGAGGGAAACACTTATCACGTAGAACGGGTTGGCCGTTCAAGGAACGTCACATCAGATACGGGACGAGTGCCTTCGCCCAGACTTGGATAGCCATGGAATTAACTTCAAGGTGGAAGAAAGTCTGGATTGAATGATAAAAAAACAGCAGACACCAGCGATGCTCGTTGGAGGGGATATTCCCGACCTTGACGTCGGAAGAACAAAAACCTAAGCTTAAGAGAACTTCTCACAGAGCTATGTAAGTGTGTCAGTGGTGACCGGTGACCTCTTAAGATGGTCTATTTGGAATAGTGCAAGGAACGAATTACCTTCAAACTGTTCTTCGAGAGTCTAGTGTGCGCTTAGTCGGGCTTCTACCGATCAAAATTCCCACATAGCCAAACGGAAATTCAGCGTGTCGTATCATTAATATTGGTGAAAGTCGATTTGATCACGTACTGGTAGGAGGGCGGAAAAGAGGTCTATAGTACTAGTACTGCTTGATGCTTTACATCTGGATGATTCCAAAAATGAACGCGGATGTGGATCTGTATTTGGACGCCTAAGCACCTCCTTCATGGGTCCGTGACCAGTAGGTTGAACGAACGGAAAAGAACTACTAACTGGTAAGGAAAGAGGAGGGCGTTGAAGACGAAGGAGCAATGTTGGGCACCAGCAGTGTGTACGCAGACGCGTTGAAACTTATACTTTCCCTACATGCGGCCTGCGAGACGTACCTGCACTAGTTCGGGACCCAACGTCGTACAACTTGGGGGCCCGGGCGTAGGGATTCGGAGATGCATCGATCACCGAGGCTGGTTGCCCGAAATGACACATAATATTGGGGTATAGTCACGTGGCCGAGTTCCACGTATTGACTACATATATCATTTATCCACTGCAGCCGCCAGCGCCATAACCTGGCACCACCACCACAACGATGACCGAGTCCCTCGTCGCTGTTCGCGTCGAGCTCCCAACTTACTCTCTTTCATTTACTGTTGAGGTTCCTATATCCGCTACCGTGCTCGATGTCAAACATGCAATTTCAGTGTCCTGCGCTGGACAACCCCGTGTCGAGGGACAGCGCATAATATGGAGGGGGCGCTACCTCGGAGACCAGGAGAAAATTTTTGAGATATGGAAGGTAACAAGGAATCCTATCACTTTTGCGAACAGCATCTAATCCAGGTTTTAGACGGCGGATGAGCAACGCATCGTCCATTTATCAGTGCACCCCTCCGCTTGGTCTGGTGCTCCCCCATCTTCTTCTAGTCCAACATCAACTACGACCCCCATATCCGACAAAGGGAAATCACCCTTATTACAAAGAGATGCTTCTTCTAACACCCCCTTGGCGCCTCCCGAGTCGCAATCTCATCCTTTCGCACGTTTACCCCTGGACCACCAATTCATTGCTTATATCCATCAGGCTGCTCTATCAAAGCTCACTAGAGGGCTCATTGAGCACCCACAAGATTCAGTAGTTCCCTCTCGTACGGCTGCATTGGAGAACCTCGAAAGGAAGGGATACGTTTGGCCTTCAATCCTGGACGAGCCATACCCTTTCTCTCAGCGTGGTGACGGCTCTGGACTGCAGTACGAATTGATGACTACTGAGTGAGTCAAATTTTGTGCATAGTGAGATGTGCTTCAATTAATTGTCATCAGTGGCAAATCATACCTCTCCCTCCGCAACCCGGGTTCACGGCCTACCGCTGAGCAAGTACATGCCCTGAAGGTCTTGACATATACGTTTTCGATATTGTTCCTTCAACCATTGTCTCAACCATTGACGCCAACACCGACCACTTCCTCCACTGAGACTGTACCGCCTCAATTAAATGACCTCCTCCAGCAGCTTGGCCTTCCCCCACTTCGTGCTATGCCGAACGTCAATGTCGACGTCGATGTTAATGGTCAGATGGGTGTTGGAGCGAACATCCCAGTACCTGGAGATGACGCACAGATACTTCCCGATATCCCGGTCCGTGTACTACTGGCTCCCTTGGTGATGGTATTTTTCCGGACTCTGCTTTTGCTGTACTTTTTTTCCCCAACACGCAAGCCGCTATTGGGTTTGTGCATCATCGCGTGGATCATCTATGAGATGTGGACGAATGTACGGAATGTTGTACTTGGACCACTTAATCGGGAGAGGGAGCGTTTAGCTGGTGTTGCCGCGGAGGCTGCAAGACAGGCTCCAGGTCAGGGTCAACCTGGAGGTCCACCAGGGACTCCTGCACCTCCTACCCAGCCTGACGTACTAGCGCCTGCGCAGACTCAAGAAGCGCAGGGTCCTCCACCCCCCAGCAACTCTACCTCTCTTCTGGACCTCCTCGCACGCATAGGCATCGATACAGAGAACAAGTCACTCTGGCCAACGTCTTCACTGCGCACGCCACTTTCGCCGCCGAGTCTGATGCACAAGGTGACGACTTTCGTAAGTTTGCTTGTGCTGACTCTCCACCCGGAGGTATGGAACCGCAGGCGCGCAGCGCTAAGGACAAGGGAAGGGCGTTTGCGAACAGAAGCGAATGTGATGGAACGAGAGGTCGAGAGAGTAGAAGGACAGGAACTGAGCGAGGATGACAAAAAGAGGGAGGACACGACGACTGCGTTGCGGGTGCAGGATGGAAGGCGTGCTCTATGGGTGAAAAGTTATATTCAGCGCGTCAGAGGCGGAGAGTGGATGGATGATTTATAAGTAGTAATGATCAGATATTTATTCTGCTTTGAATTAACTTTGCGCGGCCAGCTCTGCGTTTGCAAGGGTGTGCGTACTGGATTGGATGCCAAGTAGATCATCTACGTGTGTAAGGTGCGAAGGTGATGTATATTATTCACTCTCATCATCCTCTTCGTCGTCTTCAAACTCCTCTGCCTCATCATCGATGAACCCATTTAATGTGGGTCCTTTTCCGGCTGAATCTTCTTCTTCGTCTTCCTCGTCACTGTCCTGTTTATCCGTTTCCTCAGCTTCACTTTCACCACCGAGCTCTATATCTTCTACACTTCCTTCATCCTCTCCACTCTCCACACCAACTTCCATGCCCTCCTCCTCGCTCTCGCCTTCCACGTATCTTGTTAGCTGCCTCTCTCCTTGTGATGTTGTAGATACCCCATTCTTATGGGGTGCAAGCAGTGTCGGTGCGGTGGAAGAACGCATCTCGATCTGTGAGAGCACCATATCTAGCCGGCCGTTTAGTGAAAGAAGGGAATCTTGTAATGCAAGCCGGGAAGTCAGTGTTGCGTGTAGACCTGAGAGTCGTGATATGAGGTCGGGCATCTACAAATGAAAATGGTTTGTAAAGCATGCAGGGAACAGTTTATTTACTTATTTATTTCAGAAACGTACCGTCATAAGATGACCGCTGTGGACTGCAAGGACAGTCTTGACCCATATAACAAGTCCCGCACCGCGTTGCGAACTGGCACCTCCGCCACCACCCTTCATATTTGCTGCGCGTGGACCACGGCCAAGACGCTCTACACATGCCGTGAGTAACGGTACCGCCAGCTGGGGCGGTAACCGCCGCACAGTGTTCCGTACCATTGCTGGGTCAGAATGTGCAAGACAAGTTTCAAGCAGTCTCGAATCAGACGAGTGGAGCGCTTGTATAAGTGTCCGGGTAAGTGAATGTGCAGGTACAACATTCGGTGCATCCTGCTTTTGTTTTCGCGGTGACTGGGGTTGCTCTTCTTCAGAGTCTGATGAGGAGGGGTGTACGTCACCTGAAATTGCGGCGAGGCGCTGTCCAAGGGAGAGTTCCGCAAGATCAGCATCCAGTGCGCCCTCGATCTGTGATGCGGCAAGGTCTTCCATCGCTTGATCTTCCCCGAGCTCGACGCCAGAGTGCACCGCAAGAGATGAGGGCTCGGCGTACCGGACGTTTTTTGATGCGGACTACAGCAAACGTACATCAAGTTTTGGTTTTTTGTCACGGTGTTAGATACGTACAGTAGATGCAGGTTCTGAGTCTATGAGGACTTCATCTTGGGCGGTCTGTGATATGGATGGCTTGGCTTTGCGCGACGATGATTTAGTGCGCGCTTTTTTGGATGGGGGGACACTGGACATTGTCGTATGTCTTTTACCTGCTCGAACGATTTTTGGGTCAGTGTAAGACAGCAATATGAGCTCAGGCATATATACCGGTATGGAGTTGATGGACGGGGAGAAACAAATATTCTACAAGTCACGTGCTAGCTACTTCTTGCATTTCCTAATCGGGAGGACAAGAAAACGGGAAGTTCAGTCCGTTGGATCAGGCTTAGATTCCTCGAAGTCACTCGAAGGCTCCTCGTAAAAAGTTGGCACTCACGCTCGCCTGACAAAACCGCCCGTTTTTGTAGTATCTGCTGTCTCCCTCTGTGTGCAAAAAAGGGTAGGGAGGGCCTTCTTACGATCCCCCCATCTGTTACATTTTACGATATCCCACACCTCGGGTAATCAGCTGCCGTGGCACGACCAACGATGAATTACATTCAGGTAAACTCCTTGTCGCGCTTTTGATTTACAAGCTGACATAAAACAGTTAGAGAAACTTGGTATGATCTGCCTTGTGCATTGGACGATATCGAGGATTGTACCCTAACCTCTGCTTTTGTAGGTGAGGGTACATACGCTACCGTGTACAAAGTACGTCACAACAACTTCTCCCTTATATTGCTTCGAAATTTATATGGGTACTAGGGTCGTTCACGAACGACCAATGAGATCGTCGCGCTCAAGGAGATACATCTCGATGCAGAGGAAGGGACACCCTCCACTGCCATCCGTGAGATTTCCCTCATGAAAGAGCTCAAGCATGTCAACATCGTCCGCCTCCACGATGTCATACACACGGAGACAAAGCTTGTCCTTATCTTCGAATACTGTGACCAGGATCTCAAGAAGTATATGGACCAGCACGGCGATCGCGGAGCGCTCGACCCTATGACCGTGCGAAGTTTCATGTACCAGCTCCTCAAGGGCACGTCATTTTGCCATGAGAACAGGGTCCTGCATCGGGACCTGAAGCCTCAGAACCTTCTTATCAATCGCAAAGGCGAGCTCAAGCTCGGTGACTTTGGTCTAGCACGCGCATTTGGCGTGCCAGTGAACACATTTTCCAATGAGGTACGTTCATGTATGGTGAGTCTCACAGCGACAAAGCTGAGGTGTGGAGTTAGGTCGTCACACTATGGTATCGTGCACCAGATGTGCTTCTTGGATCGCGCACGTACAATACGTCGATTGATGTTTGGTCGTGCGGTTGCATCTTCGCGGAGATGATCTCTGGAGTGCCTCTTTTCCGCGGCCGTGACAACCAGGATCAGTTACTTCATATCATGCGCATTGTCGGCACGCCGGACGATCGAGTTCTGAGGAAGATAGCGACTGAATCGGTGAGATCTTTTGATTATGGCGAGAAGTAGAGAATGCTCATTTTCTCCCAGCCCGAAATTACCCTAAAGCAATATCCAAGATACCCAAAGATCCCATTTGCCCAAGTGCTCCCCAAGGCCTCTCCACAAGGTAACTAATCGTGCCTGATAATTTGATGGGCCTGGACTGACTGTAATGCAGCCCTCGACTTACTTGAACGTCTACTCCAATTTGATCCTGCCAAGCGTATGACGGCTACTGAAGCCCTTTCGCACCCTTACTTTACCTCCACCGTGGCCCCTACCTACGGCCCGAGTTCGACTCCAGGGTCGATGCCACCCCCTCAATTCAATTTTCCTCACCCTCATCCTCATGCACAGCAACAGCAGCAGCAGGCTCAACAGCAGCAACCCCACAATCCAATCCCTCCACCAGGGTCGTCTCAGATCTCAATAACGCCGTCGTCAGTTTACCCACACGGTCAGCAACCCATGTACAGCACTCAGGACGCTGCAAGGATGCAGGCGCAAGTTCAAGCGCAGGCGCAGGCGCAGGCAATAGCGCAGGCTCAGGCTCAGGCTCAGGCTCAGGCACATGCCCACGCACAAGCACAAGCACAAGCTCATATGAGTCAACAGGTCGCACCTGGATACCCTGGAGGGTTTCCTGCGCAGTATCAGCAACATTCACGATAGTGTATTTTAACTTATGGAATGTGTGGTGCTTTTTGGTGGTCTAGAAAAGGTTTCGCCCCTGTATCATCACCTCGGGGATGGAAGATTGTTGTAATCATTAGTGTTGTAACACGGATGCGGTACCTGTTTTTACGTTTCGTTCATAATGGAGTCGTCAACGTTTGACGGTTGAAATAGAAGAGCTGTGGCTCCACAAGGAGGTTGTTGCCCTTTGTAATCCAAACACCCTTGTCTCTGCTGCGGAATCTCGCCCCCTTAACTAGTGTCAGGCTGAGAAGGATAACATGCGACATTTTATGAAAGGGCTTTGAGATCATGTGCACGCATTTTCCGGGGACTTGATCGTTGGACTCGAAGTCGGACAAGAAAGGTAATGTCATGTGGTCACGCGTCTTTTGTGCCTCACCAAAAGTTCACCAGTGGCTCACGACTATAAAACCAACTCACACATCTACCATAACGCATTTCTAACAATCCACATTGATCACTGTCCGGCGCAGCGAGGATCATACAATCTAGAGTCATGTCTACATACGACAATCTCATTCAGGACTTGACTCGTGACGTATGCCGAGTGCAACCCAAAGACGCTCTCCAGTTCTGCGCTAATTGGTTTCAGTCTCGGCTGGAAGAACAGCGGACGCGAACACGAGACGCGTTGCACCAACGTGGTCTCTCTACAGTTCATGAATTGCCATCCGAGTTCTATCTGGACTCGCCTGTTAATATCGGCCCTCGTAACTCTACACCCACCCCCATTTCTCCATTCTCTCAGGTCCCTCAGCGTCGTGCATCCTCGCTCCATGGGGGTTTCTCGCACAGTCCGTTTGGGACTCTCAATGTGCCGGGAAATGCTCTTCTGTCCTTAGACATAAACGGGGCCCCCAATGGCATGCTTGCACCGACGTTCACCCTTGATGGACGTGAACTGCCCCCAACCTCACCACTAACTGCTGATCCCAACGCATTCGCACGGTATGATGTGTCTTCAACGCCGACCATGTCTAATTCGCTCTCTCTGGGCCTGGGAGATTACCTCCATGCACCATCATCCACCATTCTGGCACGCCGTGTGTCCGTCAGTGCTGAGCCTATCGCGGTTGACAGTGGTCATGACGATCCACTCCCCGTATACCCCAAGACAGCCGACCAACTTCGCCGCATAAAATTATCCATTGCAGATAATTTTATTTTCCGTGATCTTGACGAGGAGCAGGAGACTGGCGTGCTCAATGCAATGCAAGAGCGCCACGTTGCCACAGATAATGTGGTTATTCGGCAGGGAGATGTAGGAGAATACTTCTACGTCGTCGAATCAGGACTTTTCTACTGTTACATTCATCCTGAACCACTACCGCCGACATGGCTAGCGGATACGGCAAACCATTCCTCGCAGCCCGAAAAGTTCCTCCAGCCGGGATATCATCCCGTCTTTGGTCGGAAAGTTTCAGAATGCAAGCCTGGAACTTCTTTCGGCGAGCTTGCGCTAATGTATGGTCATCCACGTGCGGCGACCGTGCAGGCAATTGAGCCCTCCACTGTCTGGGCTCTTGACCGCACCACTTTCCGCACAATCATTCTGAAAGCAGCTCACAGGCGCAGGACGATGTATGAGCATTTCCTCTCCAGTGTCCCTCTCTTGTCCTCCCTTGAGCCAGGAGAACGTAGTAAAATCGCAGATGCCCTGGTCAGCAAAATACACCCCGATGGAGAAGCGGTTCTTCGGCAAGGAGAGATGGGAGATACCTTCTTCTTCGTAGAGGAGGGAGAGGCTATTGTTACTAAGACGCAACAAGGAGAGGAGGGTGAGTACCGCGAGATTACCGTAGGCCGACTGAAAAAGGGTGACTATTTCGGCGGTGAGTGTTTTTGTATTATTCTCTTTGTAGTTCTTAAATAACTGACGTGCACCTTGACAGAGTTATCTTTGCTCAGACTTGAGCCTAGGGCGGCGACGGTGAGCGCAGTGCACCGGGCGGATTCGTCGCAGTCCAAGTTGAAGGTGGCGGCATTGGACACGACTGCATTCACGCGACTGCTTGGACCTCTTCGAGAGATAATGGAGAGGAAAGCTGGAGAGAGTTATGGACTTTCTTCCAGATTAAACCATTGATGACAGGTTTTAGTGTATTCTTTCTTGACTTTATATACCCCCCGTGTCTTATAGTAAAAATATTGTATCCTCAGAACCAGACAATTAAAGGCCTGACCTCGGGTTTCTTCAGGGTGCTGGTGTTTGGAGTGAGCGTCCACTCACATTCTTTCTGCTGGCACAGCGATGCCAACAAAGCCCCATTGCAAAAGTGTAAAATAATTAATTTATGATTTCTACAAACAAAGAAAGTTTCGTCCCGTTATGTGTTGGAGTGGCTTGAACCTGATCGTCAACCGTTTCAACAACAACTAATCCCCCACAGTCTTTTCTCGTCATTCTTTCTTCATCGGTCGACTGCTTTTCCCTCGCTACCAGTTCATGTAGGCAGGGCTCTTGCTGTCAGTTTGCTTGAAGTTCAAAGGAATTAACAGATTTCAAAAGAATTGTCACTGATCTTCTAAGAGCTACGCTCACTCAATCGCCACTCTTTTCTGTTAAATCATCGACGACGACTCATGGACGCACTTGATAGTCTAGATGCTGTCCGAAGACGGGGCATTGGCGACGGATGTGAGTATTTTCTTGCCATCATTTCAAGTGATGTTCTGACACATTAAGCAGTAGGAAACTTACTGTAAGACATTGTTCGTTATGCAAGAGTGAGTTACTAGCTAATGCAACACAGCGGTGGAAACGATGCTGCGAGCTCTGGTACCCAGACGGCAGTATCTGCTTCGGAATCGGGCTCCGACTTGAACCCCTTTGGTGGAATTGCTAGTGCTATCAGCAGCATTGTCGGTGGCGGGTCACCCATTATCGGGTCTACGTTGGGATCTTCTACTATATCCACCAGTCAACTCCTAACCCCTTCTCTTCTAGCTCTTCTGCTTCGACTATCGCCACCAGCTCAAGATCCACTTCTAGTAGTACCTCCACTGCATCGTAAGCTACACGTCTATTACAAATGGCGTCAGCACACTAATTGGTTCGACCACCAGCATGAGTAGTACCCCTTCAACAACACCCACGTCGGCATCCACGCCGAACTCCACACCTGCACCTATGTCCACTCCTATTCCCACCCAGACATTCACACCCGCATCGTCCGCCTCTCTAATCGTTATTACTTCAACCGATGGTACCAGCATTGTCTACGTGACTAGTGTCGCGACTAGTTCAGCGTCTTCCACCGCTGCACCTGCTCTGTCATTCTTGCAGAACAAGCCATTGGAAGGCGGAGTTTTCGCCTTAGTTGGAATCCTGATCATGGTCATCATCTTCGTCGTCGTCACGTATACCATCCGTCGTCGTCAACGCAATCGCCTTGAGAGCGTGATCGCCGATGCTATCACGTTCGACCCGGCCGTGACTGAGCACTATGGAGACCAGGAGAAGGGAATGAACACCTATGAAAAATACAGGCTTAGTAGCAGTTCCTCAGGTCATGGCCATGGCTTTGGGTACGGTCCCCAGCCTGCATACGCGCCACCGGTCGCTCCTCAATACGGTTACTATAGCTCACAAGGATATGAACAGCAGGCAGCTGCTTATCTTGTGCCTTCCACTCAGGGCCCCATCTATAACCACGACAACGCGGTCAATACGGGTGGTGCAGTTAGTACGGATGGTGCGGTTAATACTGGTGGTGCAGTCAATGCGGGTGGTGCGGTTAATACTGGTGGTGCAGTCAATACGGGTGGTGCCAACCTTACTCGCAAATATTCAAACCGAAAGCCTGTTCCACCTCTCTTGCTAAATCCCGTCTATGACCCTTCTCGCTCTCCAGTTCTTCCCTCGCACTTTTACATGCAGGATCAGGATACCCCAGTCTCGCCGATTGCTCACTCGATGAGCCCTTCTATACCCCCCGGTGATATAGCGACTCCTGCGCTGCCTGATGACTTGGAGGACGATCCTTACACAGGAATGCTCAAGGCATGTCGACTTCCCGTTGAACATTCATAGCATACTTAAAATGTGTCTGCAGGTTGTCAATCGCTAACTATACCCCGGTGATCTTGATATCCTTTGTTCCCGATACCCTCATTGTCTGCTTCCAGTGGTGATCGATTCTTGTCTGACTATGCTCTCTTGCCTTCAATATGTTCTGAGCAGCGCTCGTGTTTCTGTTTTTTTATAGTTATCATTAATGCATTCTGATGCGCTGTGCCTATCAGATGTGGGTTTTGATTTTTGTCGAGCTGTCATGATGTATGCGGAGGGTGACTGGTCATCCATTCCACTGTGTAGTTGCGTGTTCCTAGCATCATTGTATCCGTAGTGTTTTCTTGATGTTTGCATGAATCAAAAAGTTTTAGAGTATTTTTACTGCTTGATTGAGAGGTCTGACAAGCATAAAATCAACCACCTTTGATATCATTACTCGTCCTTTGACGGCTTGTCTTTTTCGACGAGGCTCGGGCTATCCTCTCTCATTTGGTCCACATCCTTCGTGGCTTTCCTTCTTGCTAAACACTGCTCTCGCCACTGCAGGTACCATACCAGCCAAGTCACTCCCAATGTCGACGCACACATGCAAATCATTGCGATCATGCCCTTTTTGAAGCGAGGCGCATCCGTAGCAGGGTAGAAGAGGAGTGGCCACCAGGCATTGACTGCGTTGTTCCACATGCTTGGTGTTCCAAGTCAGTTTTGGGCCCACCAGGAATAAATTGAAAAAATTCACTTCATGGAGGCAAGCACAACAGCACGCTCTTGATAATCATCTGCACATATCTGGTTTGCCCAACTGCAGAACAAAATCAGCATGCGTCAATCTGAGAGTGCGAAGATGTAGCTGACGCAAATGTGGTAGCTTGTCCGGAATACGCGGCTCCTGCGAGATCTGAGAGGGACGAACTAAGTTTTCAAAGCCGTAGCTCCGGCAGAGACGACAAACAATATGCGAAGAATTTCAACCCCGTTGGACTACTCCACACGAGGATGCAGATCGCAGCGACTGTGCAGCAGAGGGACATGTACACGAGTACGGGCCATCTTGCTCGCGTGTAATCTGTCCAGGTAGCACAGACGAGTGTGGATGCAATCCCGAAAGCTGTAACTCCGCTTGGATAGTAGTCTGATAAAACATATCAGGGAAGGAAAGATGCAGGGAAGTTATGTACCTACCGACTTGCTCGACTGTATAACCACCGATGGCAGACAGCCATTGGCCCATCAAATTGTTGGAGCCGAAACTTTCAGTCTCCCCTGAGATGGCAAACTGTACGAACTGGTGTTTAACCTTACTCGTCGAGTAACGGAAAATGCTTACGAGGAGACTGCACCCGTACCAACGCCAGCGGCTAAGCACTCTCTTCGCGAGGCCCCAAGAGAGACTACGATGAACAATATCCGAGTCAAGACGGTCTTGGGAGAGAGCTCGTTCCTGTGGGGAAGATTAGAAACGGAAGTCGACAAATTTTCAAAACATACCTCTTCAGTTAGATAAAATGCTTTGGTGGTCGACGGCACATCAGGGAAGATGAGAAAGCCGTAAAGTGCAATCGGGAGCGTAATAACACCATCGATGATGAACCTGGTTTAATGGTTTTCTGAGCGCTGGTGCCCCGATCAGTAATCTGGGGACGCTTACAGCCACCGCCATCCGCTTCTTCCGCCGACGCCCCCAAGATGTCTCGTAAGACTTGAGTTTAAATTTGATCCCGGTGGAAGCATGATATCTTACTGGTAAACGGCTGCTTGAAGCACTCCAGAGAACCTACCGATTGTCAGTGAAACGAACGAGTGTTAGGTGATTAACTTACAGTGTCCCAGCCAGACCAGAACTTGTAAAAATCCCCGAGCGCTTCCCCAATTCCCCGGGTTTATACCAACTTGAGGAAGCGCATAAGAGAATGTTCTTTGAAGAAATAGAGCACTGACGATCCAAGAATATAGTGAGTGCCTACGAAGGTCGATGCTTCTGATATGCCTTGGAAGAATCTGATTACGTACAACTGTCCACGGAAATGGTTAGCACGGAGGTAGCAGTGGTGATGATGGGGTTTACCTGTTGAACGTTATGGACACTGCTCGAACTATACCATAATAATCAAGTTTGTCATTGCCGTGAAGTTTTGACATTTCAAAACAGCAAAACGAACCAGAAGGTGAGCACACCCCACACTATTTGCATCGATGGAAACCACAGTCTTGGAGGAACGACCTGGAGCATCAAGTTGTCTAAAATTTTCAAAGATTGAATGCGGCACTACGGGCAACATGATTGCTGGATGCCTACTGGGAATCATTCCGACAATGTAGCCGCACGTAAAAATGGTATTAATTTTCTGCGAGGGCGCTCAGAAAGCTTCCTGAAAATGTATATATGAGGTACGTACATTGAAGTCGTTTCCTTGCATATTGAGTTCTTGCTTCATCCCGGATACATACGCATTGTTTACGTTTGCTCGATCAAGGTCTGGTTACGACACCGGTCAGAGAGAGCTCCCCATTTATGATAATGCGAGCCCCAGGCTGT